>JANHGN010013299.1:358-12896 GCA_024605025.1 Megaceryle maxima
GCCACCGGAAACACTGGAAAAAATTTAACCTAAGGGCCACTGAGGAGTTGCCACCTACACTGGCATTAACTTGGAAAACAAATGACCCAGTGTGGGTAGAACAGTGGCCCCTAAATACCGAGCAACTCAATGCAATTCAAGGATTGGTGCAAGAACAGTTACAACTGGGTCACATTCAACCTTCTACTAGTCCATGGAATACCCCGATATTTACAATAGAGAAAAAGTCAGGCAAATGGCGATTGTTACATGACCTTAGAAAGTTAATGATCAAATGCAAGACATGGGGGCCCTACAACCTGGTCTACCACACCCTGGTATGATCCCAGAGGGATGGGATATATTAATTATTGACCTCAAAGACTGTTTATTTTCTATCCCACTGGTGAAGCAGGATTGTCAGAGATTTGCATTTACGGTACCAAAAGTTCAACAAATGCAATCCAGTGGACAGGTTTGAATGGGTGGTGTTGCCCCAGGGTATGAAAAATTCACCAGCTTTATGTCAACTGTATGTTCAGTGGGCACTAAGGGAACTACGAATGAAGTGGCAACATGCTTTGATTTACCATTATATGGATGACATACTGATAGCACAAAAGACACCTATAATTGATCTGCAGGTACAAATGCTTTGTCAACATGTAAAACAGAAGGGGCTTACTGTAGCTCCAGAAAAAATTAAATAGACCAGGCCTTGGAAGTATTTGGTGTGGCTTATTTCTGAGTCTTGCATATGGCTGCAAAAGCCGATTGGCCATCCCTCCTTAAACAATATTACAGAGTTGCAGAAATTTCTGGGAGATGTTCAATGGGTTAGAAATATCGTGGGCATATCAAATGACAAAATATCACCACTATTACCACTGCTATGTGGTTCACGAGCAGAGAAAAAAATTGTCCTATCCCCACAGCAATGGGCGGCAGTGGACGTGATAATTGAAACAATTGCCAAAGCCTCGGCGTCACGACTGCAGGAAAACTGCCCGAGATCACTGGTAGTCTTAGTTCAGCCTTCGCCCATAGCGCTGCTCTGTCAGTGGCAAAAAGAAGAAAAGGGAATGAAGGTTAAAGAATCTAATATCAGTGCCACTGACAGATCATCAAAATTGACCAAATCAAAATAAACCAAACTATCGACTCAAATTAAAATTTTGGAGTGGGTTTTTTTATTGGCTCAACCAAAACCAACAATTTTTACACAAATAGAAATAGTAGCAGCTCTGATTAGAAAGAGACGGAAGAGATGGGTAGAGATCACAAGGCTAGAGCCTGAGGATATCAGCATCCCTATCACGGAAGTGGACTTTGACTGGTGGTTGACTCAATCACAAGTATTTGCAGAAGCGCTACTAGGATATACAGGACGAATACACAATAAGTAGCCACAAGGGGAATTGTGGCAGGTGATTCAACAGCAAAAACGTATAAAGCGGCCAGTCAGATCTCCAACTCCAGTGAAGGGACAAACGGCGTTTACCGATGCAGGACGTAAGACACACAAAGCTGCTTGTGTGTGGAAAGAAGGGACCGAATGGAAAAAGCATGTGCTAGAGGGTCAAAGACAAGACACTCTTCAAACACTAGAGTTAAAGGGCCTTTAGAAATTGTTTCGAAACACCACTTAATATTGTCAGTGACTCACAGTATGTGGTAGGAGTGGTGAACAGAATAGAAGATGCTGAAATAAAAGAGGTACAAAATAAAGAACTTGGGAAGTTATTACAACAATTAAGTGGTTTATTAGCACAAAGATCCGTATCGTATTTTATAACCCATATCAGGAGTCACCAATTGAGCCAAGGTTTAGGTGAAGGAAATGATAAGGCTGATAGAGCAGTCACTATAGCTGTACCAGAAAACAGCTTTCACAGAACAAGGATGAGTCATGCAACATTCCATCAGAATGCCAGAGGTTTGAAGAAAGCATTTGATATTACATGGGAACAGGCCAAAGGTATTGTACGGGCCTGCCCTGACTGTAATATGCTCCAAGGACCCAGATTAGGGGTAGGGGTAAATCCCCAAGGGCTAAAAAGTAATCGAATATGGCAAATGGATGTGGCCCATGTAAAAGAATTTGGGAGACTTAAATATGTCCATGTCTGTATTGACACCTGGTCTGCGGCATGTGGGCTACTGCACAAACGGGTGAGACAGCCGTACATGTATGCAGACATTTAACTAGCGCCGTGGCAGTACTGGGCATACCACAGGTTATCAAGACAGACAATGGACTGGGGTATGTGGGAAAAAAGTTTCAACAATTCTGCACACAGTGGGGCATAAGACACGTTACCAGTATTCCACACTCTCCCACTGGACAAGCCACAATTGAAAGGTCTCATCAGACTTTGAAAAGACAACTAATCAAGTTGAAAGATGTGTCATCAGTAACAGAACGGTTGAACAAAGCATTGTTTGTCTTAAACTATTTAAATGTAGTAGGGGAAGGGGAAGAGCCTCCTATAAGTAAACATTTTAGCAAGGAGGAACACAAGGACTAAGGGGCTATGTGGGTGCATTTCAGGGATCCAAAGGATGGGGTATGGAGAGGACCAAAACATGTAATTTATAATGGCCGAGGTTATATGTGTGTTTCCACAGAAAATGGACCAGTTTGGGTGCCAGCAAAGTGGACAAGGCCTGCGCCCACACTCTGTGAAAACAAGTCCGCAAGCAATGATCCTGGGAATAGCGATTGCAATTCATGTGTATGCAACTGTAACCTCGGGATTGCTGGTAGCTCAGCCGAAACAGAATGTGTGGGTAACGCTTGCAAATTTAACTGGGCAGGACACATTGTGTCTGGCTGTAGCAAATCCTGTGAATCCCTTTTCTACATGTTAGGTGGGAGTTCCTGTGGACACTTGTCCCTGTCCTCTCTTGCTGGAGGAGATGCAGGCTTGCCCCAACAGCGCAGAAAACTATACCGACCGCTGGGATGAGGTCTCAGCACATTATCTGGTTACCACCAGGAGCCTCAGGAGCTGGAGCTGTTGGGCTCCATGAAAATGGATGCCTGTGTTATGTTTAATTTTACCAGGAATCAAATGATTACACGAGGTGCTAAGCCACAATCTGTTAACAGTTTTGTTTTGATCTATCAGAACCAGTCTGAATGGTGTAATTATACAGCAAGTAACTGGTCGAAATCTAGCTATGTCCCACAAGTTACCCCTGGGGATATTTTTGATCTGTGGGGACCGTACTTGGCCGGGAATACCATCTCTAATAGCTGGAGGCCCATGTTCATTAGGGAGATTAACGTTGACACCCAATACTAGCATGATATTGAACATTACCTGACGCCGAAGCAAGTGGTCAGCACATGCGTTTCAATTAGATTGTAGCGATGACGTTGACTTTTGGTCAGCTGACAAGATTATTGTTGCTTCTTTTTTAGCACCTGGTGTAGCTGCAGCAAATGCTTTAGCAACTTTAAATAAGTTAGGATGTTGGCTTAGTAAACAAACAAATGCTACTGCTATTGCGCTTGCGGGACTGTTAGATGTGGACAGTATCTGACATGCTACCCTACAAAACAGGGCTGGTATTGATTTTTTATTTTTAGCCCAAGGTCAGGGCTGTGAAGATTTTGAGGGAATGTGTTGTATGAATCTCTCGGATCATTCTGAGTCTATTCATAAAAGCATTCAGGTCTTAAAAGAGGGAATTAAGAAATTAAGGATTGAAGACAGATTAGATGGATTGCTGAAGGGATGGGGTTTGACTGGATGGCTGCTCGACCTTGTAAAACAGTTGATCAATGTTGTATTTGTATTACTGATTGTTTTACTAATGGCAGGATGTGTGGCTAACTGTATACATCAAGCAGCACAACGTTTTGTAGCCCAGGTCTGGCTTGTTCAAAAAGAAGAAAAGGGAATTGTTGGGGAATGGCTGGAGGAGCAGGGAGGACACGAATACAGCAGGATGTGAACAAGCCGGACCAGAGGCCTGAGCCTGGGCCCTGAGTATGTGACTGAAAGCATGAGCATGTGTCCTTGGACTGTCCTTGAAGGTGAATAAAGAGGAACTTAGTGGCTTGCCTAGCAGCAGAAGCGAAAGATAAGAAACTGAAAACAGGACGCTCTGGGCGCGGATAAGGCTTGGGGTTGAGTGCGTGGCTGCCGTGTGTCCGCCAATGAGAACATTGATAATACGAGTGTAAGCTGTGTGGGCACTGTGATTAACCAATTGCTTTTAAGCAAGGTATATATATGTGTGACCAGAAAAGCAATAAAGTTGAACATGATTGCAACTCATATTGAGTCCTGATCATTGTGTCCAGGCCTTTTCCCGACACAGATCCTCAGCCCTGAGGGTTAAGCCCTCTCTGGGCTTTGCTCCATCCACCCAAGGTAGAGCCAGGTTCACCAGCCTCCTGTGCCCATGAGGTCCCCACACTGTGCTGGTCCCTGCAACTCTGAGTGGGTATGAGCAGGATCCACATCAGGACATGATGTAGCTCTGCAGCCCAAATCCCCCTGCCCTTCCCCCACTCCCAGTCCCATCCGTCTGTGAGGGTGATGGGATGGAGAGTGGAGCCAGGATCCATCCTCATGCCACAGACCATTTTTCCCAGGAGTTTGTCACCCCTCCAACAGTCCCAGGGCTGGCCTGCTGGGAAGGTCACTGTCGGAGGCAGAAAAGTCGTGAGTGTGCAGCAGGGAGCGGGGGGGGCCATTTCTGTACGTCCTGTGAAGAGCTGCTCCCGCTGGCCAGGAGATGGGGCTCGCAGCCCGGCTTGCTTCTGCCGGCCACGGCTGGGAGAGCCCAGAGGGCTGCGGGCTGGGGAGAGGACGCAGCGGGCAGCGCCCAACCCGCCCACGCTGGGACCCCGTCTGGAGCAGGGGGGCCACAGCCAGCGCCGGGGCTGGGGACTCAGCTCTGCACGGTGTTGGGAGTTAGCGGGGTCTGCGTGTGTGTGCATGGGGGGGTGTGCGTGTGTGCATGAAAGGGGTGTTCACGGACGTGCATGGCTGTGCGTGTGTGCATGAGGACGTAGGGGGTGGGCGCGTGTCAATGTGCGTGGGGATGTGTGTGCGTGGATGGGGATTGTGCGCAGGGTGTAGCGTGTGGCTGGGGTGGATGTATGCATAGGGTGGGGGAGTGTGTGTCTGTGCATAGGGGGGGTGCCTAAGGTGTGCGATGGGGTGTCTGTGTGTGCGTGTGTGTGCGGGGTGGTGCAAGCGTGCATACCTGGACGCGTGTGTTTGTGCGCGGGAGGGGGTGTGTGCAGAGGCTTGGGCATAGATGGAGTGTGTGTGCAGACATGGCGGGGGGGGGTTGAGTACGTGCACACGTCTGTGCGGTGTCCAGGGATGCAGGAACTGCCGGCGTTCGCATCCCTCCGCGGGAGAGGACAGCCCCCGCCTCAGCCTATGCCCGGGAAGCAGCACAGGGTAACCCCCAGTGTAAGTGCACGTGGACTCCCTGTCACTGCCTGCTGGCCCACGGGGGTCCTCTCCCTTTCGCTGTCTGGGCACCGGTAGGGCACATGGAGCACAGGCACGGGACATGGACATGGCACACAGGGGTACTGCAGACAGAAGCAGGCAGAGGGGCAGTGCCAGGTGGGGAAGGCAGGAGCCTGGTGCCTTTTAGCACCCCCCAGCCCCATCTCTCCCTGCCCGGGGGCAGAGGCTTTCTGCATCTCACAAAAGCCAGATTCTCCCCGGAGATAAAATCCCGTCGCCTTGCCTTTGTTCTGGGAAGAAAAGACAACAGCAGCTCCCGACCCCAACAACAGAGTCGTTAAGCAAAGGCATCTCCTGGCATGCGGCTGGGAGCCACATCCCGGAGCTGGAATGAGGAACCAGACGGTGTCTTAGCCCCTGGGGTGCTGTGTGTCGACCAGGATTCAGCATCCCACCCCCAGGACCAGAGCCATATCCATCAGAAGTCAGCATCCCCCCAAGGACTACAGCATCTCCCCCAGGACTCAGTATCTCCACTGGATCAGTCATGTCTTCGTGGACTCAGCATCCCCCCAGGATTCAGTATCTCCCCCAGAACCACAGCATCCCCCTGGGACCACAGCATCCCACCCAAGACCAGCAGCACAGAACAGTGACTGGGAAGCTCTTCGGGCCCACAGGGATGTCCCAGCAACAAGCAGGGGAAACCTCAGATAGAGGGGGACACGCAGCCCCTGGGTGGGCATATTCTGGTCAAGCAGCAGGTACCTGACCCTGGAGCTGAGGCAGACAGGGTGTCCACAAGCAGGGCTGGGCAGGGGAGTGATGCCATGGCCCAGGGGATGGGGCAAGCAGCGGTGGAGCGGGGGATGTGAGGGTGGTGTGTGGGAACGCTGCTGCAGGAAACCAGTGGGATTTACTGGGCTACATACTAAATCCCCCTCACAAAAGGGGCCTGTTCGTGGGGACAGGATGCCGGTGGCTCAGCCACACTTGTTTGGCCAGCAGAGCCTGGTGGATTAAGGACAATTGGTTCAGCCCTGACAGAAAATACCAGGAATGTTAAACAATAAAAACTGCCTCCAGTTGTCATGGGGCTGCGGGATGTCCTGGGCTGCCTCCATGCCCAGCCATGGCCCCACCTGCCCTGTGCCTGGCTAAGCTGGCTCTGGCAAAGCCTGCTGGCACCCACTGCTGCAGCTCAGGGTGATGCACTTGTGCCTGGAGTGAGGATCTGTCGTCTGTGCCAGAGCAGGCAGGTGGGCACATTGATGGGCACCACCAGGACACCAAAAGCAACTCTGGGCTGAGGTGGTGTGGACATGGCACTGCCTGCACCCATGTGCTGCCTACACCCCTGTGCTGCTTGCACGTACGTCACGCTTGCTGAGAGTGGACAAGGAGAGGCCATGGTAGATCTCTGCTCACCAGATCCCCTTGTGCCCCTCCACCTGGCATTAAGGATTAAGGAACCCACCTCCACTTCATTATTTGAAAGGGGTATGGCCTCATTTTCCAGGGGAAGGGCAGTGCCCAGTAAGCAAGAGCCATGCAAACCATGCCAGGGATGGGGCACTGCCTACTCTCTATGCTGCGCCTCAGCATGGAGGCCCGAGCCTGAAGTGAGACTGGGGCAAGTTGGGCGCAGCCCCCAAGATCTCAGCCTCCTCCCCATGCACCCATCCATATTCACTCCTGGTCCCAGCTGAAAGCTGGGCGGCACCCATAGGCAGCCTGGGGAGTTTGCCCTCCAGTGTTTGAATGCCCCATTCAGGGCTGTGTGAAATGCATTGGTTCTGGCACATTAGGGGACAGCTGGGATCCTTCCCAGACAGGCAGGTTTCACACCTGCCCAGGGGCTGTCTGCCTCCACCCGCTGTGCTGGAGCAGGGTGCTTGTCACAGCAGAGGGGAGCAGGGCTGGGGATGGAGGCTGCCAGCATGCTGGTAGGGGTGGGCTCCCCAAACCAGCCCTGCAAGGAGGTGTGATGAGAAGCAGGCCTTGGGACAGCTCTACAAGCTGACAGGCTTCCCAGCATATGCAGGCGCTGTACCCGTGGCTGAGCCAAGCCCCCACACAAGGGCAGCCACAAGCTGCATCCCTTGAGAGCCTAGACCCCAGTGCCACTGCAGAAGTAGGAAGGACTAAGGGATCCCCTTTTCAGCTGCCCTGGGCCTAGATCCTGCCCCTAAATGCCTGCCAACTACCCTCACTTGGGACTGGTTTGGGGCAGGCCATGCTAGAGAGCCAGCTTCCAGGGTGGGGGGCTGCAAGTACAGCTGGGAGCTGGAGAAGGAAACAAGATCCTGGAGCTAAGGGTGAGCAAAGCCCAGCCTCAGATGAAACTCTAAACCCAGGGAGTGGGCTGGCAGGAGGGGCTGAAACAGCTGCAGCCCTCTCTGCCCACGCTCCTGGCAGAGCTGGGCACCCAGGGGCAAGGGGGGGAGGGGGGAAAGCAGGCACCAGAGAACAGGGCCTGGAGCCTCCCATCCTGTGCTCCCAGGGGCACAAGGGCTCTAGGAAGGCAGCACAGAGCCCGTAACTCACTTTTATACCAGGCTAGCCTGGGCAGGGGGTGCATGGGGGGTCCCCAGTGTGCAGGGCTGGGCCCCAGAGCACTTTCCCAGCCTGGGAGCCTGCAGCAGTTGGGGGATCGGTTTCAGGGCGATGCTGGTAGCAGAGTTCACGGTGGCTTAGCGCAGCAGCAGCTAATGGGGAACAGATGTGAGGGCGCTTTGTGCTGGCGTGGGGCTGGAGGCGCGGGAGTGGGGACATCGCTTCCTGCACCTGTGGCATTGCCTCTGTGTCCCCCAGGAGCTCTCACAGGCTCCTGCACTGGCTGGGGCAAGGAGGCAGGGAGGAGGCAGCCCCTGACCCACCTTCCCCACAAATTGTGCGTGTCTATTCAAAATAATAATTTATCAGATCGATATTTCACATACATAAATATTCATCTCTGTGGCTATGTACAGATGCAGCAAGAGCCTGTCAGGCAACAGGGCTCCTACCCAGACACTTCCACTGAAGTGCTGGCCAAAGCCTGTCTCCAGGGGTGATGCCATGGGCATCCCATGCGGTGCCCACCCTGGAGAGGCTCTGGCTCCTGCTGCCCTGAAATGCCAGGTAGATCTCAGCCAGGACCGAAGGCTCAATGCCAAAATGGAGCCTGGAGAGAGGAACACCGTGCCCTGGCACTGTGGCTCAGGGCCCTGCCTGCCCACTGCTCACGCCACACAAAGGAGGGAACCTGGACCTGCTCCCTGCAAGGGCAGAGGTGGCCTCAGCATCACCCTTCCCTGCCCACCATCAAGTTCTCACACTGGGGTAGAAGAGGTGAGGAGCCAGGGGCAGTGGGTCATGGGTGAAGACAGAGTCGTCAGAGGAGCAAGAGCTGGCGGTGTCCTCACAGGAGGGTGAGTACTGCTCGAAGGGCATGGAGAGGTCCAGGTACTGAGAGGAGAGATGGTGCTGTCAGTACCCATGCTGACTACCCTGCTACCCACCAGACCCAACACTGCTCACCTCCTCTGAAACGGCTGCCAGGATCTTGTCCAGCCCCTCCACAAGCTGCTTGAAGGTGGGACGCTGTGAGGGCACAGCATGCCAACACTCCCGCATCAGCATGTACCTGGGGTGAGCAGGGGGTTGTTAGTGGGGTCTTGCTGTGTCACCGGTCCACCCCACCCAGCTGGCACTCACAGCTCGTGGGTGCAGTTGGACGGCCGATCCATGCGGTGCCCCTCCTTCAGTAGCTTGAAGAGTTCCTCGACAGGGATGCCAGGGTAAGGGGAGCCCCCCAGTGTGAAAATCTCCCACATCAGGATCCCAAAGGACCACCTGTGATCACATGTGGCAAAGAAGAGGTACAATTACAGAAATGGGAGATGGGTGGGATTTCCCCTGGGGAAGTTGTACCCCACTGCTGCTGGCTCCATGGAGTACCTCTGTCTTACTTATGGTACATGCATAACCCCACGGTGCTGTCTTGTCCCACACCTGACAGCACCCTCAGCTCCCAGCAGCCCCAGGACTCACACATCACTCTGGTGGGTGTAGACACGGTCAAACAGGGCCTCAGGTGCCATCCACTTCACTGGCAGGCGACCCTATGGAAGCAAACCCCCTGTTCAGCCCTAGTCGCAGGTTCCAGTCCTCCACTGGAGGCTCCCAGGCCCCCCCACTCACATTGCTGGTTTTCTTGTAGTAGTCGATGTTGTGGACGTCCCTGGCCAAGCCGAAGTCTGCGATCTTCATCACACTCTCTGCTGTGACAAGCACGTTGCGGGCAGCCAGGTCACGGTGAATGCACTATGAGGAGGGAAGCATCACCCGCAGGAGGTGTGAGATGGTGGCTCCAGTTCCGTGCATCCCCTCCTCACACTCGGAACCACCCTCCCACACACTCTCCATCACTCCAGCAGCAACAGGACCACCCTTACACTGTGCTGGCTGCAGTGACAGGCGCAGCGGGAGGGTACACTCAGGAGGGTATCCAGGATCAGGCTTTAAGCCCCACATTTTTGGGGAGCTATTGCCCTGAGCTTTTCTGGATGTGGCTGGAAGGCTCTAGACAGCCATGGGGAAGAGGCTGGGCTCCCCCTCCCCATTCCAAGAGGGGACGGTGAGGGGACACAGCTCCTCCATCACCACCATGCCCCTGACAGGCACTGCTGAGTGCAGGCAGCCCACGTGGGCTGTGCCAGCCCTACCCGTTTGGACTCCAGGTACTCCATGCCACGGGCCACCTGGTAGACGCAGGAGACCAGGTCCTTGAAGAAGAGTTGCTCCTCGGGCATTGCCACAACGTCAAAAGCATAGTCAGGTGTCGGGGGGCGGCGGGCACGGAGGTACTCACGCAGGTTGCCTTTTGCAGCAAACTCCACAATCACGTACAGTGGCCCTGGGAAGGGTGTCCACTCTGCTCAGCCCCCGTCCCATCCCAGAGTCCCATCCTACCTGCTGCCATCCCCAACAGCACCATCCCCTGCTCCTGCTCAATGCCCATGCTCTCCCCACGTCCTGCCTGTGCGGGCCCCTCACCATCCTGCGTGCAGACTCCCAGGAGGTTGATGATGTTCTTGTGCTTATCCATGAGCTTCATCATCTCCATCTCAGATATGAGATCAGCCAGATCCTTGTCAGTGGCACTGTCTGGGTAAGGAGGGCTGTGTCACTGTGTGCTGTGGTAGGACTACAAGCTGGCATAGATGCTACCTCTGTACCTGGGACTGGCAAAGGAGACATTACCTTTCAGCATTTTGACAGCCACGGTGACAGCTTTGTCCGGCCAGTCTCTATCGATGCCGTAAGCCTCTGCCCGCACCACCTGGCCGAAGCAGCCTTCCCCCAGGGGCTTGCCCAGCACTAGCCTGGCAGGGACAGGCAGGACCATGAGGAACCGCAGGAACATACCTGCTCCCCACCACCACATGGCTGTGCCCTGAGGGATAGAGGTGGTGTGGCTGCCCCTCTACATCTGAGCCAAGTCCCAGCGCCCTGGGGTATAGCAGTGTTGAGGTGTTCAGTGATGGCCAGAGACCTCCCCATCTATCACCCACATGCTGCCATCTCCAGGGCAGTTGGGGAAAGCAGCCCTGTCCCAGACCTGCCCAGTGCAGCACCGTACTTTTCTCGAGGGAACTCCCACTTGGCATCGAGGGGCAGATCCAGCTCCATGACCCCAGCCAGCATCGGGGCGCAGCTGGAGGAGAGACGGGTGACGCGCATCAGGGATGTGCTGGACTTCCCGGAGGAGCTGGAGTCCAGGGAGAACTGCAGAGAGAGCCCAAGGGACCTCAGCCCCATGCTCCACCACCAAAGACCAAACAGTGCTGCAGAGAGACCCTCACTTGGAGGGCAAGGGAGCCACAGGAGGCAGCAGGGAGGGCAGCCTCAAAGCTGGCAGTACAGGGTAAGGTGTGCTGGGTGCAAGTGGCATTTGAGGAACAAGTTGGTTGCCAAGGTCCCCCTGTACCCCTAGGGCTCCAGCTTGGCACCCACCTGTCGGATAAGTGGGAATTTGGAGAGCTTGTGGACTGCCATGGGCTCCAGGGGCTGCTTGCTTGACTGAGTCTGCATCCGGCACAGCACCACAATGATGATGGCCATGGCCACCGCCAGTGAGCCTGAGGTGTAGATGATGATGTCTGTGTACTTGGCCTCAGGAGCTTCAGCTTCACGCACCAGCTCCTCTTCTGGAGGAAGTGAATGAGTTAGCCTGAGCCACGGTCCCTACATGTTGGCAGTCCCAGCTCCCATACCAGGACCCCTACTCCTACCTGGCAGGACAGTGAGCCAGGCAGACTGGTAGGAGAGGCCAATGGAGTTCCCCGCCAGGCAGGTGTACTCGCCAGCATCCTCCATGGAGATGTTGCGCAGGTACAGCACTTCCACCTCAGAGCTGTTGATGTCTGCAGTCTGCCAGGGAGATGGATGTATGGTCAGCACCCTGTCTCCTCCTCAGGGGGTCTCTGTGCATTCCCTGTCACCACTTTGAGGTGGGTGTCTGGGACCCAGCTGCTTCCAGCCCTTGTTACCTTGAGCACTTGCACATAGGGGACCCCATCTGGACCGTAGCTGCTGCCATTCACCTCAATGTGCTTCAGCCACTGGATGTGGGGCTGGGCATCGCTGTAGACCTTGCAGAAGAACTCCACGTCACTGCCCACCAGAGCTGTGGTGTTAGCAGGCAGTCCAGCCTGCAAGATGGGCCTGTGTGGGGACCTCTCTGTGCAGAGGAGAGAACAGTGGTCACTGACACAGTGGCCCAGAGCAGGGTCTCCCTTCTCCCTCTTTTTCCACCCACCGTGAAACCACAGAGAACCATTCCCTGGCCCTACAACAGACCAGTACAACCCAAGCCTGGTCTCCATCTTCATGTATCTTGGGTCTGAGGAACACATGGGCTGCACCAGCAGAGAGGACACAGACAGAGGTTTCTTTACCCCATTCCCTGTGATCTTGACCTCTCTGACAGGCGTGGGGGGAGCAAGAAGCCAGAACCAGTGCTGAGAAGCCCTCACCCAGCACATCCAGGAGGTAGCTGTAGTGGATGCTGCCAAACCTGTTCTCCACCAGGCAGGTGTAGTTGCCACGGTCGGAGGGTACCACGCTCT
>JANHGN010013300.1:0-12535 GCA_024605025.1 Megaceryle maxima
CAAGAAAAAAAGCTGGCAAAATTTCAGGTTAATATGAAGGTACTTAAAACATTTAAGAACCTGACACCAGTAATCTCATTTTATGATCAGAGCTGACACATTATCTCATTTAAGTACCTTCCTGTGGTGTAGTTGTCAAATGTCATCAGGGCATCCACCAGGTTTGCAACATTTCCAGCCTTCTGACTAGAAGACAGCACACTACCAAACAGAAGAAAGAATCAAGGAGCAAGATCTCAGCATTGCAGTTTGGGTGGACACAGACTGATCAACTGTTTCTTAGACTGACTCATGTGGGTCATGAAATCTCAGCCTAAGTCTCCACTTGCATGCATCTCACATCAGTGTCATTTCACAGAGCAGGGTTTTGTGACAAAACACAAGCATGTGCAAGAAGACCAGACACTGACCCATTTTAAGTAAATTGTGACAGTGAAAAAAATAGATGTTTCTGGAGCCAGTTTCTAGCCAGCCCCAATGTACTCTGGAGGAAGCAAATGGCAGTAAAAGAATTATGCAGGTAGCTCACCAGTACAGCACAGTTTTATAACTAGATCCTAGATTTTTGTGAGATTATTCTATGGTCACTGCCTGTAAATTAAAAAAGTTGCTATAATAAGCAATGGGCTGAAACTAAGCAATTGTTTATTTTTAAATAGTTACTAAAATCTTTGTAAAAATTCATAAGTTTTTACAGTGGTTGTTTCAGGGCTGCTGCATAACTATGTGGTTATAGTTTGAATAACTTTCTAAATCTAACAATGAAAACTGAATTTATTTTTTTTTTTCAGCTGAGAATTGTATTGAATGTTAACTATAACAAGCCTGGAATAAGCACATACCTATTTCCAATATTACACTCTTCTGAGAATCAGTCACACATAATAGTTCTTCCATTTTTTCCTCTTTAAATATCACACTGTAGAGATGCCTTCAGAAATCCTGGCATTTGAGGTGCAGGGATGGGGGGAGAACTGACATTAAAGAAAGAAGACAAAGTACCCATGCCAAGAATTGCACTTCTGAGCAAAGGCAGCATATCACATGCATGAATTATTCTGACTGAAGTCCCTGTGAAAGCTGCTGGCTTTCTGTAGATGTAGGATGCCCTGCAACACCATAAGCTGGAGGGTAAAGCCTGATTACCTGGTTTTGGCAATAATGAGGAGACCTTTCTCAGTCTAGATTGCAAACACATTTAAATAAGTTAATTAAATTGCTTGGAGCTTTTTATAGAAAAACAAGCAGGCAGCACTTGAACTTTGTAAACTCGAAAGTGGATATGACAAAGCAAAAGAACTATAAAGATGTGATGAGAAATATGGGGAAGTCCTATGCTGAGTGGCATACTGAGTCTGTTGCAGGGAAGGAAAGAAGATCAGAAACACAGTCCATGCAATTAAGTAGCCTATGTAATTGTAGACTTAAGTCTTCTGGTTTAGTAAGTCTCATTATAAGGACCTCTAGAGCTATTGCTATGTCGATGTATTTGAGTCACATCATTTTACAGTGTGTCCTACATGACCACTTTCATTATAGTCAGTGGAATCACTGAATGCTTACTGTCAAGCAGATGTTCAAGTACCAGGCTACATCAGAGTTTTCTCATTGCTTTTCAGTGGATGGCACAGACCAGTATTTAAAAAAAACCCTTCAACAAAACTCAGCTGTATAGGTGAGTTAACAGAGAGCTTCAGATGTCAGCAACATGGCTTTTATTTTGGTTTTAACAAGAATACCATGGGATTTTTGGTGCTTGCAATGAATCCCTTACTAACTTAGTATAACAACTGAAGTATAACAATTCTTGACAGTTTATCCAGAAGACAGGAAACAAAGCTTTGTAATTGATTATAAAGAAAAGAAGACCTATATGTATTCGGTTTTCCATATTAGCTGTAGTGATGAAGTCTGACAAATTTACAAGGAAAATGGTGATAGACAAAAATATAGAACCATAGAATCATTTAGGTTGGAAAAGACCTTTAAGATCATTGAATCCAACTGTAAACCTAACACTGCAAAGCCCACCACTAAAACATGGCCATAAATAAATCTCTTTCAAATACCTCCAGGGATGGGGACTCAACTACTTCCCTTGGCAGCAATGACTGTTTTAACCAGTTTAAAACATTAAATGGAAAGCAGAGTTCTAAAACTGAGGAAAGTTTCTCAAAGGAAAGACAGGCAATTTGTAGAGAAACACTGTAAAAACAGCTTTCTCTGCAATAGAAATACTAAAGAGCTCTAATGAGCCCAGGAAGCCAAACCAACCATTCTGAATCACTATTACTTTGAAGTACTACAACCTCAGTGCAGTAAAGAAATACCTTCTTGAAAAGTGAAGCAGTAAGTCTTCCATGTCAATACACTGCACAGCAAACATTCAGCAGCATTCCCTTGGTCTATATGTCACATGTTTATTTTTGTGTGATGGCCAAGAAGTATCTGATAGCAAAGATGGCTGTCAAGTCATGGTTTTATTATGTATAGCCTTAGAATCTGAAACACTTAATGCAATGGCTTTCTGTACAAATGGAAATGGGACCAAAGCAGTTAAGAACAACATTCCTTGTAGAACAAAATAATATGTCTATTCAGTACCTGGACATTCACCTACTGTTTTGGAAATCTTCCCTGCTGTTTAATGTTCCTATCATGAATTATGAGATATGATATTATGAATTATCATATGAAATATCATATGAAATATGAAATAACTATATAGTTACTTTCTGTTCCACACCAGCTGATGAGAGGCTACCCAAAAGCAACTCTTCCTTCTCAGCTGGAGATAAAGGAAGGAGGAAAGCCCTTCAGAAATGTCTTCTGTTTATGCAAGGATTTCCTATCTGCTGGCAAGAAGAAAACCAGAGAGAAGTAATAGCTGGCACCAGAGGAGCAATAAATGAAGATAAATCTCCTGCTTTTGTGAGTGTATGGTCTCCTTTGCCATCCACTGGAAGAAGACAGTAGTATTTAACACAGTCAGCTACTGCTGTATTGTAAATCCAGCTCACACTGTTAGGATAACCTGTCATGGTGTATATGGTAGAAATATCAAACCACTTTGGAAAATATCCACTTTGCTTTAAATGAGGTGGTCTAGTCTAATGGTCTCTACAGCTGTATAATTTTAAAGAATTTATTTAAAGAGAAGGGCCTGATGTCAGAGATGTAGGTCTGAGGATAGGAAAAATAAAGACTGTTACAAAGAAGCTAGGGAATCAAGAAAATGATTTCTGAAATTCCCAGATTCTTAAACTCTCAAATGAAAATGTGGGTTGCCATTAACAACATCATCTAAAGTGTACTCAGAGGTATATCTATTTCCAGTATGTGGGTGTTAGCAAGTAATGCAACATCTTAACACATAAATAAGAATGAGTAATTGCTGGATTGTGCTGTGGCATATGGAAGTTAACTCTAAAACTAAAAAGTAATGTAGTAAAACAGTACAGTTCCTCTGATTGTCTGTCAGCACACTCAGCTACAGAGGGCAGTGGAAATAAAGTGAATAATAAAAGAACTATTACCAAATTGTTAATGATCAAACCTGGCTGCTTTCCAACTAATTTGTGATAGTAAAAATTTCATTGTACAAAAATTCTTTTTACCAGTACCCTGTCTGAGGCCTACATGCATATTCAAGGTTCAGGGAACATTCCTCCCTCACTTTCTTCTTTAGTAAGAATCACTATTTACATACTGTCATGGTCAAAGACACTGTGGGTTCTGAAGGAAAATAGTTGATTTCCATGACAAAAAAAAAATAATTTCACTAAGTAACCTTATAATGAACTAAGCTATATTTCTCATGGAAGTCACCAGTTGGGAATAGCCCATCCATTTAGAGTTTGTGTGCAAATAATTTTAGAAAAATGTTAAAAGTAATCACTAGCAAAGGACTATGGAAAATAAAGAACTACCTGGCTTCCAAATCAGGCTCGGCGTGCCCATACAGCATTGGGTGGGCAGCAGTTAAAATCTCCTCTCACACATGCCCATGGACCGATCCTCTACCTTTCTGCTTGGGCTGTGGATTCAGAGCAGCAATTTCACTGCTGTATGTGTAAGTCTAATCCCAGGCAGCTGTCAGCTCTTGTCATTACTTCCATGTCCAGACTGGTCAAACTTTCCTCAACAGTCCAAGTCTTTGTCTGACCAAGAGTAAGTGGAGATGAGCTGTGCCTCATCTTCACTGATCTACACTTTGATACTGACAGGGCTGCTCTTCATCTCTAACACAGCTCAAAAGGCTTCTCATGAGTGGAGTCCAGTATTCAGAGTCAGTTGTCCATACAGCTTGCTGGGACAATTAGCACTTCAGAAAGTTGAAAACATTACAAGCTAGGAGTATCCCACAGAAAAGCACCGTGAGTGATCATTAACTGGTATCAGCCTGGCCTTCCCTTCAGGAGCTTGGATGCTTCTATCCATTTCAGATCTGTCTATACACTTCCCCAAAAGACAGAGACCTTTTAAAGGAACAAGGAGATCACACCATTTTGTTGTTTCACATGTATCCAGAAGACATAGTGGTGTTCAGCCTTTAGATAAGAACTTTTGCACATACAACTCCTCAACTCATGGGCTTATAGTTGTCCTTTGAGATTCATAGCACCTCCTTCCTAAGTCACCCGGCTGCAAGAGCTTTGCTTTGAGTAGCCCTTTGGGGTTTTTGGTACTTATGCCTTCTAATGAAAGCAATGAATGTGGGCTTGATTTATGACAGACTTTTTGCCTTAAATTGAATTCTATATATGGGAGAGAGCTCTAAACTTATGGAGCCTATTGCATTTATATTATACTATTTAATCATAGACAAAATGTCTTAAGAAAGCAAAAGAATAGGAGCAAAGTAAAAGGTAGACATTTCATAACACATTTAAGATACTTACCTAGGTTCAGCACTATTTCAGGATGAAATTAATTCAACATGGCCTGAGGAACATTTGATCACAAGGTTCCTATGAAAAGATTGCCTGACCTCATGCAAAGACCATTTATCTTCTGATCATCTGCCTCCTTGCATCTAGCCCCTAGTATTTCAAAATTCTTCATGTGCTTGGAAGAATGCCTGCACCAATCAAGATGATTGGCTTGCAGACTGTATTTCCATGGCTCCTTGAAGAGGAAATTAGATCACACTGTCTTGCATAGACATTCAGTTGCTACCTCTGCTGACCTCAGCTATTGTGCTGATCTGCCTAATAAAATTAAAGTGATTTTTATGTGAGAAAGCTTTACAAATAGACAGAGATTAAACACACCCTTAGCAATGTCTCCAAATTAAATTTTCAGGTCATAATTCTTTAGCCCCAGGCCATTCCTTAGTAAACATACCAGATCAAATTAAATTTCTGAATCCACTGTTCAGTATTATTTTTTTAATATCATACATGTTAATTTCTTTATTTCTTATGCCAGTTCTAAGAAGCCACAGCTAGAAGTGTGTTTCAGCACTGTATATCAGCATGGTATTTCAAGCATCAATTACTGATAACAGAAAATTCCGTTTAAGCAGTATTAAGGTGGTTCCTCAAGTTTAACAAGGGGAAAATGCAAGAGAAACGGGCACAATGAAGTAATGAATAAATAATCCATTGTACAAGAAGCGCCCTTTATAACACCAGAGAAAGGGGTGCATATCAAATAAGTGTTTATTTCTGAAGTGAAATAATATCAAGAAGCATGGTAAGCAACAAGCACTTCTGTAATCAAAGCATGTGCTCAATATCAGCCTGTAGTGATGATAAAAGTCCAGCCAGAAGACAGCACTGTATGGACTGTGGTTAAGAAGAACTAACCATGATGTAAGGAAGATTGAAACTCTCAGCACAACACAGTAGAAATGGTCTAATGACAAGACAAAAAAAACCCCAAAACCAAACCAAACCAAACAAAAAAAAACCGAAACCCAACTAGGGAAAAGAAACACAAATATAAAATGAAAACTGGGCATGACTTTTGTGAAAAGTTTTGTTTTCTTATGAAAGAAAAAGGAGAGTTAAAATGAAATATATGAGTTGCTAGTTTCAGTATGGCAGTGTAACAATGTCTATGAGACTTTGGAGAAGCAACAATTTACAGGGCAGAAAGTCTGGGATAACAGAAAAAAATAGTCCATATGGATGGAATGAAAACACCATTAGCAGCAATTTTGTAACAATTTCTTTTAATAAAGGTTTGTCTTTGTCTAAAAAGGTGGTTTCTCCTTGTCTCCTTAACTGCCCTACTCTCCTTTCTCTCCAGCCTCCCATGAAACAAACTTGAAAGGAAAGGAGGAGCAGTAAAGAGAGAAAAAGTAAGAATGACTTATATGGAATGTACCCCTTCAGACACACCTGTATGAAACCTCCTGTTAGCTTTCATTTAAAGTACATAGAATCATAGAATTGTCAGGGTTGGAAGGGACCTTAAAGATCATCTAGTTCCAACCCCCCTGCCAATGGCAGGGACACCTCCCACTGGAGCAGGTCGCTCAGAGCCCCATCCAGCCTGCTCTTAAAAACTTTCAAGGATGAGGCTTCCACCACCACTCTGGGCAATCTGTTCCAGTGTCTCACCACCAATCATGGTGAAGAAATTTTTCCTAATGTCTAACCTGAATCGATCTATCTCTAGTTTTAATCCATTCCCTGCAGTCCTGTCACTGCCCAACAGCCTAAAAAGTCCCTCCCCAGCTTTCCTGTAGGCACCCTTAAGATACTGCAAGGCCACAATAAGGTCTCCTCAGAGCCTTCTCTTCTCCAGACTGAATAATCCCAACTCTCAGTCTGTCCTCATAGGAGAGGTGCTCCAGCCCCTTGATCATCCTCGTAGCCCTTCTCTGGACACGTTCTAGCACATGCATATTCCTCTTGCACTAGGGGTTCCAGAACTGGACGTATTACAGGGGCATTGCTACTTAAGTCAAAAGAGCAGATAGATAATTTCCAGTATCTTCTACTCAGACAAAGCAATTAACAAATATTAATAGGCATTTTAATTTGTGTACTTAGGCAGCAAAGACTGTTCAATTTGTTTCTGAGGTGTCTCAGATCTCAAACTTCTGGGTTTCCCTTTTGGCATACATTAGTATCACTATTATCTGGTAAAAGTAATTCAATAGCTTGCAACTGCACTGTAGCCTGTGGTTTAGCCCTCATCCGCTATCCACAAACTGTCTTTCAAGGACAAAAACCAAAAATGAACAAACAAACAAACAAAAAGATGAAAAAAAAAAATTAAAAAAGAGCAACTCTTTGCCTTCTGCTTGAAATTTTAATCAGGTTTCCTGGTCCACTGCAGAAAATGACAGAGTACCTCCACGACAAAGTCAGAAGGGTCAGGCTTAGTCCTAGTGACACACTGCTCTCTGTGAATGTTACAAGCACCCAATGGTTCTCATGAAATGACAGCAGCTGTCATGGTGACTAATCAGCCTGAGTTTGCTGTTCTGTCTCTACAGTCCTTCTCTACTTTCTCAAGTACAGTTATACTAACATTGACTTCTTCTAGGGATAGAAATACTGTGTTTAAAACTTCTGATGATGAGTGCTTCACTGGTGTCACTCTTCAAGCAGTATTGAACATGGAATAGAGTAAGAAGGCTGTTTTGGCAGGGATGTTAGACACAGTTTCCTACATATAATACTGGAGGTAATGAGAATGCACATTTGAGAATTTCAATACATACTCCTCAGCAAAATGCTTACAGATGTGCTCATTAATTCATGATTAGACTTTTCTATGCTAAGTACACAAGGTCTAACAACATTAAATTCAATATGTAAAATGACAAGGAAGTGAGCATGGTAACAAAAGACAAATACAGAGATTCTTTTTTCAGTTGGCACAGAAAAAAAAAATGTGCCTACCTTGCTCTAAGGAAACTTCCTTTTCTTCAGCATCAGTATATGTTTTATTTGGTTGTATTTTTTGGCATGTGTAATAAGCCTTAAGAAGTTCCTTGGTAGTGCTTTTGTTTGAGAGTTTACATATCTTTATTTCTTCACTTAGCTTTTTCAAAATCCAAACAGAACTTTTAAAATATACTTTTTATTTTCCTGTTATATATTCACACTCTTAAACAAAATTTAGTACTGAGCACTCTTTATCATCACATTCACATGTATTAGGATATGTTGACACAGACCAGCAGTGCTAAATATCCTAATTTCTGCAAAGGTCTCACCTTCAGCTGTTGCTCTGTCAGTCACAGTATAGATATTATCTGAAGCAAAACAGCTCCCCATCAGACTGATGTGTACAAAAACTGTCTGCAGGCAGAAGGAAAGTATGGAAAACAGTCATAATAAATACATTTAGCACCATTCTATGTTTTATTAAAAGATTCTGTAACAAACTATATATGTATATAACTGCATCAATTATAAGCTTCTCTTTCTTGTCTAATTTGCATCTTTCTCCAGTCAGTCTCAGAGATCACAAGTCTTAACCTTGTAAAATACAGGGACATATCTTAAACTTTTTTATTGTTTGCTATTTTCACTTCAATATGTGGGAATGTACCAGGATGTCACACTGCAGAGTCATTAATTGCATTTGCAGTGTAGTATCTGTAGTTGGGATGCTACCCTCCTCATAGAATAGGTATGTGTAATTCCTGTTAATGTTACTGATGTTAACTTACACATAGGATGCTCAGGCTCTCTAAGAAGGGAGTATGGCACCCTTGGGTTTCTTTCTACTTTGTCATCACAATTTCACATTAGGCACTTTTTGAATGCACACTTATACACCAAACCAAAGAGAACACCTTATTTTTCCTTCTTTGCAACTACTGAAATTACAGGGTATTAAATGATAACACAAAGCAATTAGTTATTTAGGATGGGAAAACCAAAGCATTTTCAGTACAGCAGTGTTGCTTTCCACAGGAACCAATTTCACTTCCCACTGATCTCTCATGACTTGTGATTAGGGGCCTCATGCTGAACAACCCCAGCAAGCCAACCTTGCAATGTTTGTAATAATAGTAATTAATCAACATTTAGCACTTACATAGCACTTCTCATCCATACATCTAGAAGTGTTATAGAATAAATACAGGAGTGAGCTTGAACACTGGTGCTAACACTCTGGTTATGTGAAAATCAAGATCACTTTGGGCAGCTCCATGTCTCTTGTTATGTCTATACTGCTAAATAAAAGACAGATAAGCACTGATTAGTGCATTAGTAGTGCTGATACTGTTTTAGCACTTGCCACCTCTAGAAGAGATTTCTTTTTGAAGGGCCCCATTTGAGTAGTTCAAAATGCAGCAAAGGAGTGAACTGACGATGAAATTTTGTGGATAATCACAGCACCCAGTGGACCAATTTGTTAGCCATGTTGATCCATCTTTGATATCTTTCACTTGACATAGCTGTCCCCACTGATTACCTCCAGCCTCCTAGCAACAATGGGTTATCCATTTAATAGAATTTGTTGTAATGATAAAATTTTTCTCATTTCTTAAATGCCTTCCAAATTTTTGAGGTTCCTTTGTAATATTATGCTTTGAAGCTATGTCAGTTTTGTCTGAGAACTCATTTCTTTTGCTAGATGGAAGAAAGCAACCACATCAGGAAAAAAAAGTTCAGAAATTTCAGCAAAGAAAAAGAATAAAAATATTCCAAACTATTAAAAACATTCAGCATCTTCTTGAAGTCTGAGTCTGTGCTGTAACAAAGTGCAGAGAATTCTGAGGTATTCATACTAAATCATGGGATAGGAAGTTATAGCAAACATCGTGTCAATTATTTAGAAAAACCAGAATTATTGAATTTCAGGATCTCCTTCCAAATGTTTCATTAGCAACATAAGAGATACAATTAGGTTAATATATTGCTCATTATGATTTGTTTGACTGTCTTAGTAGAGCAATTAACTCCACCTTTAAATTCAATAACAACAAAGAAATGATTTGCTGACTTTGTTCTCTGTTATATCAGGTTATATACAATGCTTCTTTCTGCTTCCTAGAAAATGGAAATGCTGCAGTTTTCTGTAAACCTTCATTTTTCTTGCCGAGTTCACAGAAGAAAGGAAAATATCAATAATCATTTATTCTGTTCTGATAAATGTATATTATTTTCTGATGCACCTGTAGCTTAGGTTTCATAGCAAGAAGTCTTTCTTAGTAAAACTTTTAAGTTTGGCAATCAGATTAATGCATGAAGCAAAACCACAGGGAACTCCCAAGAAGCATTACAGTCATTGATCATGGCCATTGTAAAACAGGCCATATCTTCACATGCAACAACAAAGGTAGTAGTATCATACCTTGTTTTTGCAAACTCTGCCTGGATTAGATTAAACCTACTTATAATACTTGGTAGCCTGGGGTGCATAAAGAAGAGTGTGGCCAGAACGTCAAGGGAGATTCTCTTCTCCCCTACTCTGCACTAGTGAGACCACATCTGGAGTATTGTGTTCAGTTCTGGTCTCCCCAGTTCAAGAGGGACAGGGAACTACTAGAGAGAGTCCAACAGAGAGCTACAAAGATGATGAAAGGACTGGAACATCTCTCTTATGAGGAAAGGCTGAGAGCCCTGGGGATGTTTAGACTGGAAAAGAGAAGACTAAGAGGGGTTCTTCCTAATGTTTACAAATATCTGAAGGGTGGGTGTCGAGTAGAAGGGGCCAGTCTCTTTTCAGTGGTATCGTGTGATAAGGATGAGAGGTAATGGAATCAAGGTGAAACACAGGAAGTTCCACCTCAATGTGAGGAAAAGATTCTTCACTGTGAGGGTGACAGAGCCTGGAACAGGCTGCCCAGAGAGGTTGTGGAGTCTACTTCTCTGGAGATTTTCAAGACCTGCCTGGATCTGTTCCTGTGTGGCCTGCCCTGAGTGTTCCTGCACTGTCAGGAGGGGTTGAACTCAATGATCTCCAGAGGTCCTTTCCAACACCTGGCATTCTATGATTCTATGAATCTATGATTCTGTGATACTATAAACCACTTCAAAGGCATTTCAGAAGCTGCAGCTGACAGTTCCCTTCTGTAACAGGACAGATTCTGAAGCTTGGATCAGTCTTCATTTGGGATATATCTAAACATAAATCAAGTTATTTTCACCATTTTCTTGTAGTCTTGTAGTATGAAAATTTTGCCTCTCAGGTCCTCAGGGGGTGATCTAATGGGAGACCTGTCTGACAAGTAGCTGAATCTGTTCCAGAAAGTTATGAAGCCTAGTATTTCTACACTGCCTAGCATGGTGTCAAGTGGTCTTTAAAACTTACTTCATGCCTTTACTACCCCACTATCTTTTAAACAGATAGTAGTAAAGAAGAAACCAAGAAAAAAGGAAAATATTATTAACATGTTGTCTTTATGTTAGTTGGTTTATCACCTGCCCAGAGGTGAAGACTTACTTTCTTAGCGCAATCTAGAAAATGCTGGTATACAGAAGCTGTCAACACATTTCCTTGCCCTGTCACTGACTCTGAAGAAGCGTGGACACCAGCACTACCTGCAGTGGCTGGAGTGATCATGAGAAAATAAGAGCTCGCACACAAGGTAGGGTAACTGAGGGTTTGCTTTTTGTGTTCTCCAGCTCAGGTATCTGTTAGAGATTTTTTTATTCTTTTCTTCATTAAGAGAAAAGTAAATCACTATTTGGAACTGCAAGTCCATTTTGACAACTTTGCATATGCTTACAGTTTCAGATGTTGTGTATGAGAGACAGCCAGTGACAGGTACAGTAGTGCCAGCATTGTGAACTGAAGAAAGAGTTTCATATTCCGCAAAGAGATAGCACTGTTTAATATTCTGCTCCAAGGCTTAGACTGCTGTTAGCTACAGGGAGTCACCATTAACTTTTTTCACAAATTAAAGTGCTTTAGATTACAAAGATTTTTAACATTGCTATGGTTGGTACAAAATAATTGTAGAGTTTCTTTATTTTCCCTTTTCTTTTGTAGAAAGAGAGAACATTTACAAAAGTACATGATCATGCTGAGCTGCTCCTGAGGGCGATGGGTGGAAGAGGGCAAGCTTTAGTGGTTACTGGCATGGGCTGATATTCCTAAGTAGATAAAGGAAAGACAAAAGTTGTTCCACAATTTCCAAAATATTTTGTATAAGGATGAGTACAAATTTAGTTACAGATAGATAATATATAGTATGTAAACTTTTGAAGATTTTTCCGCTTATTAAACTCACTCAGATTTAAGCTCCTTACTCTTAAGAATTTTTTTTTTCTGTAACTTTTCATTCAGCTTTCTAATGCTTCACTGAGTAATCCAATTAATAAATTTCTTTTATTTACACTTATGGGCTATTAAATCCAGCTTGTTTTTTGTTGTTGTTTTATTTGTTGTTGTTGTTGTCGTTTCTGATGGTGGTGGTGGGTTGTTTTTTTTCAGATGCTATTAAAATATATGTAAGTGTTCTTACTTTGAATAAAGTTTTTGTGTTATGTTCTTTTTGTTGTTGTTGTTTGGTTGGTTTTTTTTGTTGTTTTGTTTTGGTTTTATTTGTTTTGTTTGTTTGTTTTGTAATTCTTCATTTTCTGGCATAGTAGTATTCATTTTGATTTTTCTG
>JANHGN010013304.1:0-25243 GCA_024605025.1 Megaceryle maxima
GTTTTGGTGTTGTTTTTGTTGTAGTTTGTTTTTTGTGTTTTGGTTTGGGGTGATTTTTTTGTTTGTTTGTTTGTAATGAGTGTTTCTGTTATTGTAAAACAGAGAGAATGACCTCTGGAAAAAGCATATTGTTTTCTTCATATCAGACACAAGATATGACTGATTACCTCTGAAGATAAGGGGTACACCATCAGCACTGTTTGAGAACATGAGTGGAAGTCTTCTGTGATAGCAGAAGATAAAGTGCTGTGGATTTTTTTATCAAAACCCATCTGCCACTGTTATTGAAGCATAGGGATGCTCTTTCCTTGTGAGGAAACAGGGAACTGTCTCTCTGTATAACAGAACTAAACCTACCCATGCAATGCATGATTGTACCTTTCTGAGTATATTATTTCACTTTGGACAGAAATTATATACACAGATATATACATGCACACACAGACTTGAACTGTACATAGGAATATTTTGGAACTAAAGGAAACTGAAAGGAAACACACTGATAAATCATATTTCATTTACTGTAGCCATCTCCTTCTTCTCTTTGACCACCAGTGTCATCAAAGCAATGCTTTTCATGAGTTAATAAGAGTTTGTGCTTCATTCACTGGTGTTTCTAGAAAGATCTTTCTCCATGGCTTGGCCATGCTCGTGGTGGACACTGCTGCTTACCACCCCAGGGCTTGCCCCTCTGATTGCAAAGTGCTCAGGAAGCCTTCCTGGGTGCCTACATGTCAACTCAAACACCTTGTTCCTCTGAGTTCAACCTGTCATCTCTTCTTCAAGGACTCTCACAGAGGATGGGGCTTTTCCCATCTGGCTCATTTCCTACATCTCTCTCCTGTGTGGGTCCTCTGCTTTCAACTAAACAGGCCCTATCAGAAAGGCTGTCCTCCATCTCAGCACTCTTCTGAGGTGTTCATCCAGTGTGGGGCCAGTGTGATTTAGTGAGGATGGGTTCTGGATAGCTTTTCATGTCTCACAGGTCATCCGCTGGTATTTCTCCTGTGTGGACTTTTGAGTTTCTCCTGCTGCCTGGGCAGAGAAGCTGGAGTACTCCTTTATGTCTGAGACAGCTCTTAAGTTAAGCTCTTCCATTTCAAATATTTATAAAGCATGTCTCGGGTGAATTTGTTCATGCCGTCTCAGGCAGCATCACCAGCTCCCCTACAATGGTTGTTTATGCAAAGTGTCTCCTTAGGGAAGAACCCCTGATGCTGAGAAACTTCTGAGTTCCCACTGCAAGTTTTACTTCCATTATAACATGGTTTTGATCCCTCTCCTTTGCAATGGCTGTCGTGATCAGGGAAGTCTTTTGATGAAAAGTGAATATTCTTCATGAGTCCTCCTTAAAGAGCATCTTTGCTGCTCCTCAGAGCTGTATTCTGTCAGTCTTCTCAATGCCATACCTTGAGAAGTTTTAATTTTCAATTGTCTTGGTAATGTGTGTATGTGTGTTTTAATTCCTTGAAAATTTCTACCTGTAGGTCCTCACTCAAAGTGTGCACACAGTGAAGAACTTAGGTTTGCATCAAGTGCCAGACAGAGGAACTGTAAAAACATATATGTCCTGAAAATCATCCTCCAGACCCTGCCCAGCTGTCCAGCCAAATCCAAATAGGCTCCACTGATGTTCAAAATGCTCCAGAAAAATCAGCAAAGTAGTCTCCAAAAGAGAGAAAAAGAAACAAGATGTACTCCCACTTGCCAGATGAAGTCTCAGGGAGAAAAAAATGGTAATGTTATTGCTAGAAAGTATTTATAATCATTAGAAAACAGTAGGAAGCTGAAGAAATCTGACTGAGTTTCTGTTGCAAGAGGAGAAAGCAGCCATAAGTGACCCAGAAGTGCTTTCTCTCCTCATCAGGGTATCAGTTTCTTGATGCATAAATTCTGTAGTCAGACCCTGGAGATCTAATGCTCCAGTCAATTGTCACAACTAATTTATTCCCACAATTTCACATTTTATCTAGTGTCTCAGAAGCCAAACAGCACAATTTGAGTCTAGTTTGCACTGAGTGGCTGTTAAGGAGCAAATGCTGGTTTTGGTAATTTGCTGAGAATCACTGGTGTAGAGACAGAGATGATAGGGAACATACTCCTTTGGGTTTCCAGAAAGAGAAAATGGGATCTGGAAAGCAAGAAGCAGGGCTGTGGCTGTTATCAGCAGTTATCTGGTAATGCTGTTTATGCAGCCTGATTAGTTGCAAAATTTTGGGTTGTGACTTTTTAGGAGGGTATTAACGTTTGGTATTGAAAACATATACTTTAACTAAATGTTTAGGAGCCTTTGATGATCAGTGGAGGAAAAAGGCAAAACTGGATCAGGTTAAAAGTGTACACTGAATATCCAGAATCTGTTGGATGAATCCCACTTGCTGTAGAGAGTCCTGTAGAGAATACACCCTTGTTTAGAAAATAAAAAGCCCATTCTAGCTGTGAAATAGCCTGTGTCCCTTTATCTCTGTAAAGATGCCAGATAATGAAGGTTCTGTTCCCTGGACTTTTGGTGTAGCTGTTGTGCATGAATGGTCATCTGACCAACTTAGAGTGATTACTCAAGCATTTAAAAGAGCAGTTTATGGAAAACGAGATGCTCTGATGAATACCCTTAGGATAGAGAGATGATATAAACTGAATAAGCAGCCCAGACCAGGCTCATCAAGCTGTGCCAGCCTCATTTGACCCCAGAGGACTGTTAAACTTAGGGTCAAGAGAGCTGTGGCTCAAGGTCTGTAACCAAACCTAATTCAAGGCAAAGTGTCAAAACTAGGAGTCCAGTACACAGTAACAGGATTTTTACTGGTGCATGCACTGGAGACAGATACATTTCAGCCCTACTTTCACTAGTTTGCCAAGCTTAAACATCAGGCAGAATTTCTTAGTTTCTAAACCCTTCACCCTCTGCCATTACACACCCCACTTTGCTTCCCTGTCCTTCTCTTCCATCTATTCCTTTCCTTGATACAGAAAAGTCATGGAGGAGCTGAACAGATGGAAATCATCTCAGGTTTTCTGTCTGTTCAGTCCTTTCATGGTTTACAAACAGGCATTCAATGAGGTTTCTCCAGCAACAAATAAACTGACATAGAGCACCCACCAAAGCCAGGTTTCTGTTGAAGTTCAGGCAGATCTCTTTCTACATCATCCTGCCATTATCCAAATCCTGTAATAGACTGGATGTCTCCCTGTGAGCTGCCTGCTCCTCAGCACAGATAGTTTGTGTAAGGTAACTGGGGGATCCTGTTTATGAACATCTTACCCTCCCACAGACCCCACTGATAGACACAGTCCTGACAGTCATCACAGGAGTGATTTCTAAGGCACCTTCATTTGAAGTTGTCCCAGTTAGTGTGGAGACCTTTGGTACAGCTGCCAAAATTCATCAGATGTGGAGATAGGAACACCGACTGCCTTAAATGTCATGGAACACACACCCACAGGATGATTTTTTCATTTAATCTTTATCCTGTCTTTTCTATTGCTCTCAATGAAGCTGGTGGAAAATGCAGACATTCAGCACATTTTAAAACTAGGCCACAGTATTTTAGCCTATAGACACACAGACTGGAATATATGTCTTTACATTCTGAGTAAATCTAAAGCATTTTGCAGTCAATGCAAATGTTCTAGTTGACTTATTTTTGGAAAAGGCAGTTTGCAAAAGACCAAGCTACATATAAAACCCATATAGAAGTCAAAACCATAAGAGCAAATCATAAATACTTTTCCCAAGATGTGATTTTTTGTTTTGAAGAAGTATCTAGTGCTTTGTTGGTATTTAATAAGCTCAAGTGAAGGGACTTCTTTCCATTATGGGAGACTTAGCCTAACTGGTTGTCATCTTCAGGCAAATTTCTCATATTTCTCTTGGATATTCTGCCACTTTCTCTATACCTCCTCTTTATATAGTTTGTCTTTTTCATAGTCCTCCTGGTTTTGCATACCCTTTAACGTAAAAAACCTAGTTTGAACTCATCTCAGTAAATCTCAGCTATCATTTACCACAGCTGTATGCTTACATGGTGCATGTCTCCCTTGTCTGATGGAGCTGAACCAGTGTGGTACCTGCAGCATCAACACTGGGAAAAATCCTTCTCTGCCCTAGTTCAGGTACTTTCTCCTCTTCCCTTTCCATCCTTGCATTGTTTCACAGCTCTTCCCTACACTTCACTTGGAAACCTGCTACCTCTTGCTTCATCCATGGCAAAAAGGGGAAAGAGAACTGATTAGCTTTGTTGGTTGAAGTTTGATTTCTCTTAATTTCAGGGGGAAAAACAGTGTTGGTTTTGTTTGAAAAGGTAGTGATGAATTAAAAACTGTCCCTTGATGGCTTGAGGGGGATTTGTCTGACTACAGTCCTCTGCAGCAGTGCTTGTCTAATCTCCTGTTGTGGTCAAGGGAGAAAAGCAGGCAATTCTCCTAATCCTAAAGGAAATGCCTGAAATAAATGATGAAAGGCCCTTAGTATAACTAATGTTGATGTCTGGAGTTAGGTAAGATCATCTCACTTCAGCTGCCTTTAACTGTCTTGTAGAGAAGTTGTATTCTAGAGCAAAATGTTTTAAATAGTAACATCATCAGCATTTCACCAGATATAAGTTTGTTCTGTTTACCCACTTGCTTGTAGTTTGAATTTCTCTCAGGCTAGACATGCAGATTCATATTGCCTACAGTAAATCTCTCTTTGCAGCTCTGGTGCATGCTAGCACAGTGCTGTAACAACCTCCGGCAGATGTTGCTTTTCCTCTCTGTGCATAAGATTAATTTCCTTCATCCTCTGTCTGAACTTTGTGCAGACCAAACCAGAGTGCTCTCTGTTTTGGATTCACCATCCACAGTTCCTACAAGAATAATATCTTGGGGAAAAGTTCAATCAAAATGTAAGACTCAGAAATTCTTATGGAAATTGTCAAAACAGTATGGGGCTCTTGCCCGCAGGATGCAGCCTAAATGCCCATGTTATAGTCCAGCCTTTCAGACAAGTGCTTCTCCTGCATAATGATGCTTGTTGTAAAGGGCATTGGAGACACTAGAAGAAAGGAAGAAGCTGAATCAAATTCTGGTGGAGTATGAAGAAGCCCCACTGATTTTGTAAGTTTTTAACAGAGTTTAGCTGAATGCTGCCTGCAGGAGGATGTTTCCCAGGGTGGCTAAGTAAAATCAGGTTGAACTCTCACTTTAACTGAAGGAACAGTGGGAGTAAACTGGTACTGGTGGCAGGAAAAGAAAATGCAGGCAAACACAGATTATAGTCTTCCCAGAAAGTATGAAGTGGGGCACTTTGCTCTTGTCTTTTCTATTACTTGGAGTCCCCTATAATTAATCTGCTGTCAGAAAAAAAATATTTTTTTTGTTGCTAGGCATGAAGAGCATCTACAGGGAGCTACTAAAGTAGCACCTGTGCTCCTGGCAAAGACTGGAGCCAGCAAGAAATAAATTTTCCAACTGAGCCACTGAGTTTCTGAACACTGATAGGGAAATGGAGCTGAAGAGGGGTTAATCAGGGATAAAATACATTTGCAAAACACTTGAGAGATGTGTAAAAGCTAATTGTAGGTTGCTGCCTGGTCTGTGGCTTAGGTGACTGCCTCCTGCTTTCAGCCGGTTACTGCCCTGTGACTGGGCATCTTGTGCCTGGTCAGGGACAATCTGAAGAGTCTCTTGCCTCCAGATGCTTTTTTTTGCCTTGAGTGTTGTGACTGGAAAAGTGGAAAACCTCTGTGACTTTTGGACAGCAGAACTCACCTCCTGCCAGCAGCCCATGGTGTGCATTACTTTACTGGCCCAGTCTGGTGATTCTCTTCTCTAGAGGAGCCAGGACAGTTTTTTTAACTGAAAGCTGACCAGAGAAAACAGGCTTCTCAGGGTCTGCAAGTGTCTATGTCGCTTCTGGCTCTGTCTGTAAACGGCCCTAAACACAGTAGGACATCTCTGTTTTCTGGAAGGGCTATTGTAGTTGAGAGGGGTGAGACTGGGAAGTGACTTTTCAGATTCCACTCACTGTAGTACAGTCCCAGATATGGACTGCCAAATGCTGAGGTCTGTTTTACTTTACTCTGTCCTTGTGCAATCCTTGAGTATGATTCTGTCCAGCGTGGGTGAGGTGGTGTCCCCTTGGCTCTCCGGGGATAGCTGGATGAACTAAAGACATGTGTTTGTTTCTCTCCAACACTCATGGAAAACTGCTATCTCATGACAAGCTTCAGAGTTGGCACCTGGCTTTTGAGCACTGAATACCTATTCTCCTTTTTCCAGGCAGGAATTTGGAGGAACAGGTACATTTGTCCAGACTGGTGTGTATCTGGTAGCTCCAGACATATCCTTAGACACATGCTGGATGACCCTGGTCTGCAAGGGCAGCAAAGGAAACACTTGCATTAACATCAGACAGCCTCTGGGCATAATGTGTGAGCCATTGGAGCTTAAATCCCCATGTCTTGAGAGTACAGGCTCACTGTGCATGCACAGACCGTCCATAGCATAATGTTGACTCATCCCCAAAGATCTGGATTTGTTGTGTGCACTCTGCAAAGGGGATATTCAAGATTTCCTAGCAAATGTTTGTAGCATTTAGCTGTGATGATATAGGGATACAGGCAGGGCAAAGATTGTAGGTGGAGATAGCATGCTGTACTAGATTAGCTGTCAGAGATGAAGAAGCTTTCCAGGGCTTGAGCTCTTCTTAAGGTCTACAATAGAAGCAACTGCTCTAGATATCTGCTGCCAACAACTGTTCTGTTAATTAGGTGTTTACCAGTTAGATTCTCTCTGACAAAGAAACAATAGGCAACTGAAAACTATGGGACATCTGTATGTGTGTGGTGGGTTCCTGTCTTAAGAAGCTCTAACCAGAGTACCGCTGCAGATGTTGTCCAAAGCTACTGTTCTTAAGGTACTGCTCTCAGATAAGGGTGCATTGAAGCATGTACTGGAATGTTTCTTGAATCCAGGGGTCCAGAGTACTGAAAAAGCGAAGGGAAGGCTGCCTTTACTTTTGTGAGAATGAATTACATATGTATTTTGCACAGGAGGACTGAGGACAGATGTTTGTCTTTTCAATATCTTCACACTCATAAATTAAGCACTTGAGTGTGCTTATTTCTAGAAACTACTGAATGGCATTTAACATCGGGAACAGTAGCATATATTATCATGAACACAGGGACTCTTACATTATGATGCAGATTCCAGTACAAATAGTGCAGATATTTGTCCAAACCAATATTTAGCTAAAGGAGTGTGAATGTAACTAATTAGACATGCAGCTGTCTGTTTTAGCTCATGCATATCACAAGTTTAGAAAGGATTAATGTCATTTAAGTGTCTAAACTCTTCTGAGTTTTCTTCTACTTTTTAAAAGCCTTTCTTTATACTTCATTTTGGTGCTTGTGGTATCAGATATATTTTATGAGCTCTAGGTACAAATATTCTTTAAAAATAATATGTTTACAAAATCACATCTTGACATTTCTGTATTCTTATCAGGAGGAGAAAGGTATTATATATTTGCTCTACTTTAACAGCAGAACTGTAAATCAGCAAAGTCATTATTAATGCTCAATAAATATATTGATGGTGCTGGTGTGCACTGAGGCCTGCAATCAGACTTTAAAGTATTTAGCTGATGGTTTTATTATTGAGACCTCAGCAGAATAGAAACCCTTATGAAAACTTTCACATAGAGAATTCTAGACTCAAGTTCACTGACATTCAGTGACATGATCCTCTAATGCCTCTAACTGTACAGAGACAGTCAGCAGACATATTACCTATATTACCATATTTCTCATGGAAAATGAGCATGTACCTAATTTTCATTGTTAATTACTATTGGTAAATAAGGTGGAATATATGGGAGGGGAGACAGAATTCATGTGTGCGATTTTATTATCAGATTTTATTCTCTACTCCCATCGTTTAGATGTGTTCTATCACATGGTGCACCTTGTTTCATGAAAAAGAGGTAAGGAAGGAATTAATAAAGTATAATTTCTCCTTACACAAGTCACCTTTACCTTCAGGGATGCCACTGGTACCTGTCTTTCCTGTCAGGGTTGAGGTGTCTCTAACATTCTTTAAAGGGTGTTGTAACAGTAGATGTCCTTTTATGCAGTGATCATTTAGAAACAGTCCTTTTAGGAAACTCCTTATGTTAGTGTCATTCATTTAGTCTGTTCAAAGAATTGCTAAGCAAATAAATGGATTGTCTAGATTGTGTTTCAGTGCATGCTTGTGTCTCATGTCCTTATCAACAAACCTGCTTTGACAGGAGATAAGTCAGGTGGCTATTTTTAACACATCTGAGCAATTGACTCCTCATGGTAGCTTAGTGGTTGTATTATTTATACATCTTTTGAACAGCCCAGCTGCATCTAAATGGGAGTGCTTCTTTATTTATATATGGATACATATGAGGGTGGTATCCTGGCTTCACCTCAGGGTGATACCCAAATATATCCCCTCCTTATTTTCCTCCTAAGATTATTTTTTTAAAAGAAAGGCCTTTTTGCCATTTGTAAAAAGGGAATTACACAATAGCTTTTGAGAGAAGGCCATAATCTACAGCCAAGGAATAAATGTGAGTGTTGAATAACAGTATATTCTACTGTGGTTATTGTTTTTATTTTGAAATATTGAAATATTGCTCAAACCCAGTTGATTATTTCATAGTTTTCATCTGATTTTCTGTAACATAAGAATAACACTGAGCTTATCCCAGCTAGCATTCTGCATAAACCATGGAACTTTCGATCTTTGAGATCTTCTATAATTAACATAATGATGCTATTTACTCTCTCCACAGAGCTATGCTGATGTTTCTTTGGACAGAAGAGAGAGGCCCAGTATGTCTAAGAGTAAAAAAGGTGTAAAACCAAGGCAGTTGCTTCTACCTGGAAGCTTCTATAGATTGGTATATAGATCATATACTTGCATGAAATGAACAATTTTCTAGGAGATATTGATAATAAAGGATTTGCAAACCTTATAAGCAATTAGAGAAACAAATGCAAAGAGGAAATGTGTATACATGTGTAAGCAGCAACTCTGCAGCCATGTAGATAGCTGCTGAAAGAATGTAAAAAAAAAGTAGATGTGATATTTCAGTCATGGTTTTGGCTCACCTGTGTTGAACAAATAAGCACTTCACTTGGATGGAAATACAAAAATTCATACTTACTGTGTGCCCAGAGTTACACTCCTCCCTCTCTTCCCTCTTTCCTCTCTCCTCTCCCTCTTCCTTTCCCTTTATCCTCCTCTCCCCTCCCCTCCTTGAAGCTGTTAAAGATTATATCTGCAGTTTGTGGGAGATCTTGATGCTTTCAAATTTGTCTTAATTCACAATGAAATGCAGAAAAATAAGTTACCAGCTTCCCACAGTATGAGAAAAATCATTCAGAACCATTTAATTGTTTCATTCAGATAACATCAAGATATTATAATGTAAAAGATGTTATATAATTGTAACATAATAGAATGGTAGTTTGCATATTTTATATAGCTAAGCAAAATGAATCAACACAAAGCAGACTTGATGTTAATAAAATTTGAAACAATATGCTCTAACATCAAAAAGTAATGGAAAATTGAAGTTATGTGGGTTTTTTTACAATCAGTTTTTTTAAATTGACATATTTCTTCCTTCATTGATTTTATTCCAGTTGTCTTTTTTAATGTAAATTTTGGCCAATGGTCTCTCTGAAAACAAATTCATTATTGGCTAGTAGAATGAATTGCTGTGAAAGTCACATGAGAAACATTCAGTAATTTTCTTTGTAATCTTTTGTCATTGACTATATGTAAAGGGTAATTTAAGTCATCTCTGCAGACAATCCTACGTACTATGAGTCTATGCTTCTGTTGAGGAATTTTCTAAATATAAATCTGTATGGCTGAGCTATGGCTAATGATGTGCAAGAAACTAGTCTTCAGAGACCCTGAGACTCACATGGCTACTGGACAGCATGTGCAGCATGTCCAATCATTGAAGCAAAGCCGTACTACACACAACTTGTGTACAATAAATGTAATGTTTGCTGAAAGTTGCTTGGTGGCACCTATCACATCAGACACCCATGGAGCAAATCAGATGTCTTCATGCAGGTGCCCAGGACCATTTCACATGATCCAGCATGCACGAGACATTCAAAACAGATAGTGGTTGTAGCTGGTGGTTGTAGCACTTAGGACACATGGGAGAACTTTGTTTATCTGGAGTAGCAGCTGAAGGACATACGGGATTCTCCAGGGTACCTAAAATGGCACTAGACACCTATAGTTGATGACAAAGAGAATTCCCATTACAAATATCAGGCTTATATATAACATATGTGTGTATATACATATGTGTAGGTTTTAAATACATACAGGTTTTTTAATCTACTTTGACAAAATTTCTAAGCAAAAAGAAGGGATAATGTCTGGGGAAAGGAAGACATATAGTTCTAAAGGATATGGGTTTAGATGCTCTGGACATTGTGTGAAAAGTAATTCCTCCTCTTTTTTTTTTTTTTTTTTTTTTCTCCAGCTGACAAAAGTCTCAGCAGGAACAGCAGCTCTTTCTAGTTTCCTAAGATGTAAAGATGTAAGATGACAGAAGGCCTCCACTCTGGGAACTCTTGAGATAACTCCATACTTTTAAGTGAGATGCTCTGGAATGGGTTTCATCACAGTCTAAACACAAATCTCCTTTGGGCTTGGCTTCAAATTTGGCTTCAGATTGAGATCTGGATCAAAACCCCCAGTCCTTGTGCTTTGAGTTACCTCTGTTTCTAGTCGTGATGGTTCATAGCATATGAGAGTAAACATTGGGTTAAAGCATTACACTGCTTGTTGTGTCTGTAAAATAACTTATTTCAAATTCTTAATGCGTTCTATGTCCTCTTAATCTGTGTTACTATTTCCAACTGATGTAAGTACGTTGGATGGCTGTTGCATTAGAATATGTAGGGCATTACACAAGTCTTCCAATTTGCTGGAAGAGTTCAGTACTGAGTCAGATAATGTCTGTGATGTGCGAGCAACTGAAAGAAATCTGATAGCACTTGTAATTTTTTTACAGTCATGAGGTTCTGTGCTCACACCATTATTTTGAGTTAGTGCTTTCACTGTCTGCTAAGGTACAGTGGTATAAAGGTGCCATCACACATTGTCAGAAAATACCCACGTACATTATTATAAATTTGGATCACTATAAAGATTTTTAGCCAGGAATAATATTTTAAAAAAGTACCTAAAGATTACATAGCACTTGATGGGTTCGCAGGTAGAAGAACTGCTGTACAAGTACAAAATCCAAAAGAATTTTTCTAAAGATTGCCAAAAAAGGAAGATTCAAAGCATCATTACCTGCTAAACAGGAGCTATGTTGTATGTGGTATGATGAGAGCTTTTCAGCTGCCAAAGCTCCTGACAGGTGTTGGAGATGTTTTGTTCAGTTCAAAGTTGCAAATCATCTATCAGAAAGCATGTGAAGTGATGAACTGTGTCATTCATGAATCTAGAAAGTCATGGAAGAGAACTCTACTGAATGGGGCATGGTTTTATTATACCAGCAGAGGCATCTGTGAAATACTCCTCCTGGGTCTACTGTATGTTCTCATCTTATGGATTTTGCACACTCTTACACCTAAACAGGTCCCCTGAGCTCATTTAATTCTCTGAGTTTGCGGGTGGACTGCCCAATGCAGTCCGTAGCTTTGCTGACTGCATATTGCCTAACTATGGTCAGCTTGTTTAAAGCCAAAAAATGTGAATCATCTTTTGTTTCACTGAGATCACTCAACATCTCTTAAGATAATAGAGCTGCAGCAGCAGCAAATTTGGCTGAGGCAACCTGAGATCCATAGTAAATATTTCTGAGAACTCATAGAGATTGAGGAAGCTCTGACAAGTGAACAAACATGATGTTTATCTTCAAAATATGTAAGAGCAGGCCAGACAGTTTAACTTTGTGGTTGGCAGTGACCACTAAACAGAATGTTATCATGACTTTAGGAAGATCTCTGACACTGTTATATTCTCCAAATAGTATAATAAAGAAACTAAGGAAATCTGACTTAGCTAAAACTCCTGTAAAGTGAAAGCAGAACCGCAGAGTGACATAACTAGAGAACCCTTATCAGTCATTCATTGTCACACCAGGGGACTGTGCAGAGAAAATTTCTTCAGTAGCTTGGTACTATTCAGTATTTTTATAAATGACTTGAATGAAAGAATAAGAGCATACTTTGCAGGTACGGAAATCACACTGAATGACAGAATTAGAAATCTGAACTACCTTGACCAACTAGGGAAAAATCTCAGAAAATATATAATGAAGCCGAGTGTAAAAAATTGCTATGTTTCTGAAACTTGAAGCAATTGTTTGATATTTTGGTAGGAATATTCATTTGAATAAATGCAAGATGGAGCAAGATATTGGACTGAATCACAGAATCGTTCACAACTGCTATGGTTGGAAAAGATGTTTAAGATCATCAAGTCCAACCATTATCTACACTACCCGGGGTCACAACTGCACCATATCCTTAAGCACCTTATCGAGACAGCTTTTAAATATAACCAGGGGTGGTGATTCCAGCACTTCCCTGGGCAGTCTGTTCTGGTCTTTGATAAACCTTTCAGTATAGATTTTTTTTCTAATGTCCAACCCAAACCTCCCCTGGCGTAACTTGAGGCCATTTCGTTTTGTCCTATCAGTTGTGACTTGTGAGAAGAGACCAACGCCCGCCTCTCCAACATCCTTCAGGTAGTTGTAGAAATCAATAAGGTCTCCTCTCAGTCTCCTTCAGACTAAACAAGCCCAGCTCCCTCAGCTGCTCCTCATAAGACTTATTCTCAAGACCCTTTACCAGCTTTGTTGCCCTTCTCTAGACCCACTCCAGCACCTCAATGACTTCCTCATACTGCGGCACCACTGTTTGTGGCCTTACCAATGGCAGAAGTAGTAGATCATGGCAAATGTGACATGCCCAGATACAGTACAGCTTTTCAAACATGAGGCTGAGAGGCTTTGGACATTGGAGTGCTTGGAGCAAGTTGGATAGTGTGCTTTGAGAGAAACACAAACTCTGTGCATGCAACAACAGCAAATAGATGACAAAGGCCAATTTATTCTTGATGTTACCTTTAAGGTTCAGTCTGGTGTATTCTGGCACAGAGGAAAGGATGGGAGTAAACAGGATAATTCAGTGGAGTAGGGACCCTCAGTTGATTGTTTACTCTTTCCTTGCAAAGCTTTTTAGGGAGCATCAGCATTTTTTTTTCCATGGTAATAAAAAGATTAAACTCTCTCTCTTTTGATTCTTTAGTATATTGTAACATTTTGTGTGTGACAGGCTGTTCAAAATTTTGTCTTTGGTTACTCAACCACAAGAAGTCTTGGAAATATAAGGATTATTATCAGAAAGATTACACTATGCTTACCTTTTTTTTTTTTTTTTTCCCCCTTGAATATGTTAGACATACTTTTATAAGCACATTCAGTAGATTTATTCAAAAACACTTTGCATTTACCTTCGTATGAATATGTGGAGTGTTTTAGATTAATTATATATTAATTATATCATTATTTAATCATAAATATGATGAAAAATAGCTGAAAGAAGTAGAAAAATATACAAGTCACTAAGCAAAAAACATGGAATACAATAAAATCTATTAACCTCACACTAACGTCTGGTCTATCTGGGTTTTATATTCTCCAGCTAGAGAAAACAGCAAAGTAAGCAGAATAAGGACATTGTCTTATGTTACTGCTGCTCTTTCAGTGTTATTGAGACAGCAGGTATTCACCCCATGGAAAACCAGAGATTCCTGCATTTTATTTCTGCTGTAGAAGTTTTTATGTCTTCTTCAGTTTGTAATTGATTAAGGCAACCATAAAATTCGAGGTCTTCTGAGGTTCTGAGTATTTGAACTCAAAAACCCCACTGACTACATAGCTAAAGAATGTATTAATTGACTGAATGTCCATAGAGATTATCTACCCTATTAGAAGGATAAGTTTCCTATTCCAGTTAATCAGTCATATCTTCCAGCATAGTTTCCATCTACTACTTGCTTAAACTTCACAACAGATTAATGTTTGATAATATCAATATTTCACTATTCTTTTTCATGGTTATTTCTTTTTTAACTGATACTTCTGAAATTAAACTACAACCAAGACATTCCCATTCTGTGTGTACATACTACAGATAGAATTTTTGTTATTTCCTCGACAAAATTATTTGTGCCAGTGGGTTTGGATGCTGTAGGCTGGGTATTCCCATGCACATTGCAGATTTTGTCACTTTAAAAAAGCATTTCTGAAAATTGCAAAAAATATTCTATTGTATCTTTAAGCTTTATTATTAACATCTCTTTCATGTTGTTAAAAACTGCTTTTGGATGCAGTACTGTAATTTTTTAATTTTTTTTTTCTTTAAGAGCTAATCTTGAAACCACCGGAAAATGCAATGCAAATGTTTCTAAATTTGTAATGAAAAAGAAAGATTATACATTTGCTGAATTGTTCTATGGTTTTAAATGCTTATTTAGCAACTCTGCCAAACTATAATTCCCAAAGGAATGTTGATTTCCCAAGGTTGTCACAAACATTTATGAAGGGAATTGTGCAAAGACCAAAGTTTTCCAGAAAGTGAGAATTGAATCCATACATTTCACACTTCTTGTGTGATTGTATTGACATTCTGTTTCATGTTATGAGAAGGATTAAGAATATTTGTTTTGGAAAATTGCCTCTGAGGACTTAATTTTTGTGAAAGGCATTGTTGGGATTGAATCAGCATCCTATACTGGTTGAAGAATAAAAGTTATATTACATGAGTCATTCAAAATAAATTGCCATGGTTTTCCATAGGAACTCTTGGCTGGTGTTGTTAAGAAACCGTACTTGCATCCATCACACTTGAAAAGTAATTGCTTATGTTATGTAGCTATTAATGCTAATTAAATTGCAGGAGCTAACATGACAAGCTATTTGTTATCTTTGAAAGTATGAAGTAGAAAGTTCAATAGGATGGCTAGTAGTATTTTTCTGAAGTACTTCAGAAAACCACCAATTCCTGATTTGTCTTCATAATTCTGCAGCTGACTTAGATCACATTTTATTTCATAGTATTTTGGCCTGACCTTTGGTGGATGAAGCCTGTTGGGGTATCAGATAGTGAACAACGGATAGAGCATTATCAGTGAGAACCTGTGTTATGCAACTCCTTTATTATGTTTGATTGTCAGTAAGTTTTGTCTTGTTTTGTTCTCAGTTTTGTAGACTTGGTGGCTCTCAATTGCTGTAGGATCCAGAATCTGTCATCAGGAGAAACTGAAAGCAGAATTCCATAAAAAGATTAGGCAGATTCCACAATTTTCCTGTTTTCAGCAAGGCTTTTATATAGAAAAATGCTTATAGTGTGAAGGTTTACAACAGCTGATGTGTTTGCCACAAACCTTGTACGTTGAAAGAGCAGTTCCTTTTTCTCCTTCATTTTCAAGACTCACTTTTTAAGTGTATATATGCATATATTTGCACATATGGTTTAAAGTCAGTCACAGTGTCTCTTAGAAAGACTGACTTGCATATTGGTGTTTCAGAGCACACAGGAATCTTTATTGCCCTCAACTCCACAGGCCAAGTGCTCTACATGTAACTTGAACAGATGGTACTTCTGGATGTAAAGTTCTCATAGAAATATGCCAGACATAGGAGAGAGATTTAAGAACATAATATTAGTAATGTCAGTGTGAATAATATCTGTGACCTTACAAAGTAATGCTAGGAAATAATCAGTATATTAAAAAGTTAAGCTAGGCCATAAAAGTGAATGCAATCCTAGTTAACTGACTTTTCCAGTTCTCTAAGTATGAGAGAAATTCAAATTCTTATTAAGGAGTTTAAAGGCCTTGTGGGAAATAAGCATGACTTTGAGCCTGGATGCATTCCTTCTTGGTGACAAATGTGATTATCAATAGCAAAGTTTCAAAGCCCTCTGATGACAGAGCTGTATGACTGCACACCAGATCACCTGAAACACATGATGGAAAAGAAAAGGTATGTGACTGGAGGATAAATTTCCACAATTATGCTATCTGCATGCAGAGAAACATGTTTATTTTTCATATTTATTCAATTAAATATTTGTACAGTTATACATATTTATATAAAAATACTCAAAATGCTCATTTATTAAAAAAGCTTGGAATGAATAACATAGTTTCAACCTCTTCAATTTAAACAACCAATGTAGGGTGGATCAGCTAGAACAAATATATGTAGTTAATTTGATCTAAACCAAAGTAAATGACCTAAGACCATAGACTGCTTGCTGTAACATATGTTGTATCATCACTGTGGTAACAGTCTATTGAGTGCAGTTGATCCATTAAAGTTTGAAACAGTTTACTTCTGCAACTGTACAAAGACTTTTCTTTGCCTGAAAAAGCAATTGTAATGGAGAAACTCAACATGAGCCATCAGTGTGCTCTTGTAGCCCAGAAAGCCAATCGTATCCTGGGCTGCATCAAGAGAAGTGTGGCCAGCAGGTCAAGGGAGGTGATTCTACCCCTCTGCTCCACTCTCATGAGACCTCACCTGGAGTACTGTGTCCAGTTCTGGAGCCCCTATTACAAGAAGGATATGGATGTGCTGGAACGTGTCCAGAGAAGGGCTACAAGGATGATCAGTGGGCTGGAGCACCTCTCCTACGAGGACAGACTGAGAGAGTTGGGGATGTTCAATCTGGGGAAGAGAAGGCTCCAAGGAGACCTTATTGTGGCTTTCTAGTATCTTAAGGGGGCCTACAAGAAAGCTGTGGAGGGAGTTTTTAGGCTGTCGGGCAGTGATAGGACTGGAGGGAATGGATTAAAACTGGAGAGAGGTTGATTCAGGTTAGACATTAGGAAGAATTTCTTCACCTTGAGGGTGGTGAGACACTGGAACGGGTTGCCTGGAGAGGTGGTGGAAGCCCCGTCCTTGGAGATTTTTAAGACCAGGCTGGATAGGGCTCTGAGCAACCTGCTCTAGTGGGAGGTGTCCCTGCCTTTGGCAGGGGTGTTGGAACTAGATGATCTTTAAGGTCCCTTCCAACCCTGACAATTCTATGATTCTATGAATTATTGGCTTTTGTGCACATATAAAGAATCATATCTTCCCCCTAAAATCTTATATTAACTTATAGCATTGTATGGTAAGCCTACTTCTATGCTCCTTGTACCCTTCTATGTTGTCTCAGGTGAAATGTGAGAAATGGGAAAAATGTCATGAAAGATCCTTTACTTGTATTTTATATCATTTATATATCCTATATAGCATTATAGTTCTAAAAAGTACGCTTCGTATACCAAGTCTACATAGACTGAAAAAAAACCCCCAAAACCAAAGCAGCATTCAGCATTGTTGTGCAGACACTTCGAGTGCCCCTGAAACAAGCCTTGGACTAAGAGTTGTAAACTCTTCATGTGAACTCACTGAAATCAAGCAGAACCTCTGACCTTGGTGGCCTTGGAAATGTTTACACCAAAATCAAAGCTGGTGTGTCAGTGCTGTCTACTACGTGTGAATTGTGGAAATGCTCCGTAAGAGGTTTGCACTGTATCCTACCAATTAAAAAGTAAAGGCTCCAGAAGCCACAGATACGTGGTGCAAAGCCAAGGGAATTGTCATGGCCTGCTGTACTGCAAAGGGAGTCAGTGAGCTGTGTCTCTTAATGTTGAACACGTGAAACCATTCCAACAAATGTGCTATGAGAACTATTGAAGAAGAGATTGTGCATCCAGCTGCTACTCCTATTTTAGTTATTAATTTGTCATGCATCATTTCCTATTATTTCATGTCATGATATATTCTGTTGTTATTTTAGGATATAGGCTGTGACTTGCAGCTGGCACCGTATGTCACATTATATCACATCCGGTGGCAGCATAAGGTGAATGCTTGGTTTGAGATTTTAGTTGGGTTTTTTTTTCAGCAAATTGAACAATTAGAGCCATTCAGGTGAATGAAGAGGGTAAGAAATGAACACACCACCTTGTGTCTACTGAAAGAGTAGAAAACTCAACAGCCTTGAAGTGTTGGATGCCCCCCAGGGTGTCCTTGCCACACCCCAGCACTCTTACCATGTCCCTGCAGAGCATTTGGCTTTGTCCCTGTATGAATGTAACTCTGCCTCTCTCCAAGGCTCAAGCCTCATATTCTTTTCCTGGGAGTCCTCTTGCTTTGGAGAAGAAAAGCCAGGTTGTGTTTTGAGCTTTGCAGGCTGAAAACTCAACACGGTTCCTTCACCTGCCCCACTGTTGGGCACTACAATTCATTTGGATGGCTTCGGTGTTTTTTGTTAGCCATGTCTGAGGGCTTCAGCTTACTCAGAAGGTTAAGGCATAAGGAGACAGGCAGCCATCCATCATCCACAGCCTGATTAGGGAACTGCAATGGGGTGAACTTGGGCTTATGCTCCCTGATGCCAGGTTATTACCTGTGGTTTTGTCCAGAGATGACCTAATGACTGACACAGGCACAAAGTAGAAAGTAGATCTGGGACTCTACTTCTGCCCCTTCACAGGTCAGGCTCCCTCTTGCTTGAATACTTTGTTCTCCCTGACTTTTACATTCCTATCTGCACAGCTGCCTACTTGCATGGGCTTCATGAGCAAATACATCTTCTGTTTTCCCTTCTTCTAAGAAATTATATTCAGATAAAATGAGGGAAAACTAACCTTTCAGTCCCAGCTGAGAGAGAAAATGGTAATATTCCTGCAGTCCCTCTGCCCCTTCTTTTTTGCCCAGAGGTCTCATCTTTTTCAGACTGCAGAAATGCTTTGGGAAAGCTCCAGGTCTTAAAATTTACCAAATACTGAAACAGATATCTGAGCTATGATGCACCAGGGCTGGTGTTGCTACTTATCAACCACTCGTAGTGAACTCAGTGGTGCAAGCTCCTGCCTTTTTCCTCTTCTACAGCTCTGATGTGTCAGACTTGGCTGAAGCAAGAACTGATAGACTCATCCTGGGTTTCAGCTGCAGTTTTACACTTATAGCAAGAGTCCTTAACTCATGTACTTTTAAGCATGTGTCTCCACGTAGGTGTCTGGACATCAGGTGCCAAGGTACGCCACTGACATTATCATCCATGTCATATGTGAGATGTTTTGCTTTCAGATAAAGGCGTGGATCTGCCAATGCCTTCCTCAATACAAGCAAAAGACCTTTAGTTTCTAAGAGAGAGTCACAACTCTCAGTGTTGACATTTTAATTCCCCTGTATTCAGGTGCTGTGAATAAATACCTTCTGGAAGTCAGAAGCAATGAAGGCCGGTAACAGCCCTCCTGTAAGAATGATGGGAGGCAGCTAATTAGTGTTAGATGGACCAGAGCAGGAAAAGAATTAGATAGTGTGGGTGCCTGTGATGGCTGGGGGTTTCAACACTGTGACCCATGTGTTTCCTTCCAGTGCTGTGTTTTCTATTTAGAGGAGAAAACAGATTCCCTTCCCATGTTTTCAAACTATTAGTACCTTATGAGCACTCAGTGCAAGTTTAAGTTGTTGGATACTAAAGTCCTCCAAACCTTACCGCTCACCTAAGTGTGCTGATGCCTCATATTTAAATTAATCTGCCCAGTTAGGCTCAGATGCCACTTCCATTTATATTGGCTGAGTCACTCTCAAGAGCTAATGGTCCACTAATGCTGTCCCATAATTCCCTCTGTGAGTCCAGAAAGACAAGTTCCCAAACCATTCTCTGTTAAAAGATCAGAGTAGCTCAGCATCAGAACCACAGGAGATGTCCACAGATCTAAAAAGATAACTTGAATAAGCAGAGTACCAGTGAAGGCCCATTAAATTGATGGTGACTTTGCAGTGTGATTAAAATTAGTTGGACAAGGGTAATCCATCTGTGCTGATGCAAGATAACTATTCCCGTGAGTTAATGGTGTGTTAAAGAACATGCAGCATTTTCATCTTCTAAGAACATAGGAACATTTCGTTCAGACAAAAGGGCTGTCTAGTTCTGTACTCTGTCTTTGACAGCAACCAGCAGTGGTTATGTAGGACAAGGATAAGGAGGGACCCTGGGTTTGCCCCAGGGGTAAAACTGCTAGTTATATTGTAGGAAATGTGGACATTTCTGATGAGGAAATATCTCTGGGTGAGCCAAGGAAAGAAACAGCTGAACTGAGTTCCAGCAACAAAATTGAGACTTAAGTTAATGGAAAAGGTGGATTTCCATGGGGCTGGGATTTCAAATCAAATTTTCACCCTTTGAATTCTTCACAGCAGACATGTCTGTTTCTATTAAATCTCTCAGAATCAAAAGCTACTTATTTTTATCCCTCTAGGCTCTTCTCTCCTATTAAGAAAATCACCAGTGCCAGTGGTGCCAGGACTCTAAAGTTCTATAGGCTGTCTGTATATGAAAACAGCTTGCTTTTTTTGCAGTCTGAGACTGCAAGTGTTATTCAGTTAGCTGATGAACTGATGCTGTGGCTCTGAGAAAACTGTTGAAATATAGCTTGATGTGTATGCACTTAAACCTGAAGACTGCAAGGAATCAATGATGCCTGCTTGTATATGAGTGCCCAAGTATTGGTGCACTGTATGAACCCTGGCTGACAGGAAGAACTGAGGAATCTGGTAGGCATAGAAAATTTTTGTGACTCCAGGAGGCAGTGGTGCAATTGTGAGACAATGTCCCAGTCTGCTGCAGCAACTAGCATGGAAACAAAGAAAAAACGCTGAAAACTATCAGGCTTTACTTCTCTTAACTTTTTTACTGGGGAGTGGGAGATCCAGTAACCCTAGCAGGTGTTTCAAGGCACAATTTGAGATAAAATTGAAAGGCAGTCATTTTTGTGGTTTTGTTTGTTTGTTTGTTTGTTTTGCCACAGCAGCTGTGCTAAAACTGGTTCCTGAGAGTCTCCTGGTTCCTGGGAATGTATCCTACTATTTTCAGGATATAGACTGTGAAGAGGTTCTAGTGAACTCAATAGCAAAGATTGAGGTACTTTAATGTAAGCAATGTTACATTCAGTGACATCATGAACTGCTTTTCATGTTAACATTTTGCCTAGATTAACATTTGTACTGAAGTTGGTGGCTTCAGTTCCTTCTAAAACGGGTGCTTACCTACAACAGTTAACTCCAGCCCTACATCAGGATTTTGACCTGATTCTGCAGTGAGTGAAATATACGTTTAAGGTTAAAGTAATATGTAAGTCTTTACAGATCAAAACTCTCTAGAGTAGAGTGGTAATGGGCTATATTCACAGTGCGTTGGGGCAATTTATTTAATATATGTTCACATTGTGGATAGGCTGTCCATTTCTACAACACTGTGCCTTTTGCAGACAGTAAAATTCTAAGTTACTGTAAGTTATTGTAAGTTACTAGTAAGGCTGTAAAATGAAAGAGAACATATAAGAGATGGTATATCTAACTCAGGTGACAAATGAAAGAATTCTGCAGCTGTGCAGCACAACAGCTGATAGGAAGGAACAAAAAATACGTGTTCAGTAATTCACATTAACATTCAGTAATTCATATTAACATCTTCATACCCTGTAAGATGTAACATCTTCATGCTGTAAGAACAACGCCACAGCAGGCTGAAATATGAACAAAGACAGTTTCTTTTTTATACCATTGAATACAAACTTTGCCTTTTACCATCTATATGTTAAAACCAAATTAGCGGTTCATGTGAAAAGGAGTGATTCAGAAGCAATTACTATTTTTTTGCTGTTTCCCTAGTTTGTTTAAGGATGCTTGGGCATATAAGAGAAGGCGACAGTTCTTTTATCTAGCTGTGAAAAGGTCGTTGGATGTATTTTATTCTTTGAGCGTATCAGAACTATTGGTGATTAATGAGGGTCGTGCTTTCAGACAATGCATTTAATAATGTAACATATGAAAGAGATCTAAAAAGCAACTGCATATTGAAAGGAAGAAGTGGAGAATGGTTCATTAGAGGTTGTTACACAAGTGTTCTTAGGAAAGGGAGCAGGTAATATTCATCTAGCACAAAGGCTGTTGCAGAGCTCTCCTTATCAATTCCGGCGTTCTCATAGACTTCTCATGGTGCCTGTCACTAGCATAAACAAGAAACAAGATTGGCATTCCTCATAAACTGGAATATATAATGTGATAATTTCCTGGTGGCATAGACTAAGAAATTAGTTTTCCTCTAGTTTACTATTCCTTAAATAGCAAAACAAAACAAAAATCCATTTTGAAGAATAAAAAGATGCATGCCTTGTGCTGGAATAAAGGCCCTTTTACCTTGTTTTGGTTTCTATGGCTTCCATAAATAAATCTTGTTAGTACAAATAATAGGCAACATTGTAGTCTAAATACTTATTGGTATTTAAAATTGGGACTCTCAAATGCAACTGCTTGATGCAGTGAGTCATTTTGAAACCAGAGAATATTCCTGAATAAAGATCATTGTATTAGCCTCATATATTCAGAATTCAAATCCTGGAATTGCCTAAACCTTCACTTTGGAACCTGAGAGAGATGTTTAAACACTTGCATATCCAGGATATCACCACAAGTGGTAGGCAAATGACATGAAGTTTCAAAACTGCAGCTAGGGAGGTAACGCCATATGGAAACAAATGGCTATATTTCTGAAGACCAACCTTCAGGCTGCATTCATAGCAGTTGCCTCTATTCTGAAGAGGTCTAAGGAGCTGGGGTTTATGCTCTGAAGCATAACGCTTTTTACAATCATTGGCTAAAATTTATCATAGAATCATAGAATTATAGAAATGTCTGGGTTGGAAGTGACCTCTAGAGATCATCTAGTCCAACCCCCCTGCTGAGAGCAGGGACATCCTCAACTAGAGCAGGTTGCTCAGAGCCTCATCAAGTGTCACCTTGAATGTCTCCAGGGATGGGGCCTCAATCACCTCCCTGGGCAACCTGTTCCAGTGCTCCACCACTCTCATGGTAAAGAACTTCTTCCTAATTTCTAATCTAAATCCACTCCTTTCTAATTTAAAACGATTGTCCTTTGTCCTTTCATGACAGGCCTTTGTAAACAGGCCCTCTCCAGTCTTTATATAAGCTCTCTTCAGGTACTGGAAGGTGGCTATTAGGTCTCCCTGGAGCCTTCTCTTCTCCAGGCTGAACAATCCGAGCTCCCTCATCCTGTCCTCGTAGGAGAGGTGTTCCAGCTCCCTGATCATCTTTGTGGCCCTCCCCTGGACCTGCTCCGTCAGGTCCATGTCCTTCCTGTGCTGAGGGCTCCAGAGCTGGACGCAGTATTCCAGGTGAGGTCTCACTAGAGCAGAGTAGAGCAGCAGAATCACCTCTCTCAATCTGCTGGCCACACTTCTTTTGATGCAGCCCAAGATGGGATTGGCCTTCTGGGCTGCAAGCACACACTGGCTGCTCATGTCCAGCTTCTTGTCTACCAGCACCCCCCAGCCCTTTTCTGCAGGGCTGCTTTCTATTGCCTCATCCCCAAGCTTGTATTGATAGTGGGGATTGTTCCAGCCCAGGTGCAGGACTCTGCACTTGTTCTTGTTGAACCTCATGAGGTTCACCTGGGCCTACCTCTCCAGCTTGTCTAGATCCCACTGGATGACATCCTGTCCCTCTGCTGTATTGACAGCACCTCTCAGCTTGGTGTAATCCACAAACTTGCTGATGGTGCACTCAATCCTGCTGTCTATGTCACTGATAAAAATGTTAAACAATACAGGTCCCAGTATGGACCCCTGAGGGACACCACTTGTCACTGCTCTCCATCTGGAGTTTGACCACTACCCTCTGGATGTGACCATCCAGCCAATTCCTTATCCACTGAAAAGGCCACACATCAAATCTTTATCTCTCCATCTTGGTGAGTAGGATGTTGTGGTGGACATTCATGTTTGCTCCCCATGACTTAGACTTGCTATTTAATATACCTTCTGACATTTTAGACTCTTCTTTTCTGTAGAAGTAAGAGGATTCACACATCAGAGAACATTCCTAGCCCTGGCATGCCCTGGTGACCCCTGCCGGCCAAGCTCATTCACCGATTGCCAGGGAGCAATCCACCTTCATGGAGAAGGTAGATTTAATTTTCCAGAATAAAACTTTACAGATTCAGAAGTGATTAGAAATGAAGAGGCATTTATTATTGATGTCTTTTATTAAATATTTATGTGAAGCCATAACTTTGCCTCCTATTTTATGTATAGTATTTAGAGATTTATTTCTCTTTCTCCTCTTTTGGATTACTAACACAGATGTACTTTCATGGGCTTTGAATTAGTTATCTTGGCTCCATGCTAGCATCAATCGCATTTCTCCAGAGAAAGCTTTGGGGTGTGATTCAGCTGGACATTTATGTCCTTTTGTAGCATGATGTGTTGTTCTGATAAGAGCTAATGAGCCTCTGGATACTGCACATGTTTCCAGCTGGGCTAGGTCAAGGCTTTCTAAAGATATACAGTTTCTCACATCCTCCTTTCCCAAACAAACTTGATGATGATACCAAGTTACAAAACCCAGTGCAGTAAAGTTTTGTAAATTCTTGCAAGCAGTCCCTTTTATTTTCACACTATCCATTAATCTCTATGTCCAGTACAGTCTGTGGAGCCTTGGGGATACTCAGCTATGCAGGTGTAGGTATCTGCTTTAGGATGAGCCGAACTATTCTTGAGGTTTCAGTTGCCTTGATTTGGTCTTCATGGACCAAAATGGGAGCTTAGTCACCCAGCTCATATTTAGAAACTATATGCTGTAATCCAAATCCCATACAAAATGTTCAGTGTTACCTTTCAGCACTGGATTTGGTTGTCCACACATTAGTGTCAGGTGCCATTTGAAATGTGCCTGGGGATCCCACCTGTCACCTAGGGGCCACTTCGTAAAGGTGAAAGACTCTCAAAGATCCTATTCTATATGACCCAGCCAATGGTTTTATGGCACAGGTATCTGCATTCAGATACCTGAATTCTGATGTTAAATCCCATGTTGATTATGTTGCTCTAGCAAAATAGCTTCTTGAGATAGATGTTCTTCAATCACTCGAGACAGAATTAATATGTACCCTATATTTGGCAACCTTTTATAATAAATACCTTACTACTGATTTTTCACAGTTTTTCTTCTGGCTTATTTTTAATAATGTATTCACTTTGAACATGTCTTTCTTTCTTTCTTTCTTTCTTTCTTTCTTTCTTTCTTTCTTTCTTTCTTTCTTTCTTTCTTTCTTTCCTTTGCTTTATTTTTGTTGTGGCTATATGTTTTGTA
>JANHGN010013306.1:0-23696 GCA_024605025.1 Megaceryle maxima
GGCATCCATGTGATATTTTTTAATTTTTTTTTTTATTATTATTTTTTTTTAGATTCATACACATTTTTCAAAACACCCCACAAGCAATTCTAATTCATATGCAGATCCCCTCTGCCATGGGCTCTTGTGTCACCTTGTTTCTCACACTCCACCTTCTTCCCCTTTCAGGCAGCAACTGAGCAGGATGCCGACAGACGAGCGTATGCAGGTGAGGAGCAGGGACTGTGCTCTGGGTGCGTGGGGTGCCCTGCTGCCCCTGACATGGATCTGCAGTATGGCCTCGGGAGGAAATGTGGCTCCGGTTGCCACCACCAGAATGACCTACCTGGAGTGGCCCCGAGAGCCACAGCTCCCCCTTGGCAAGGTGCTGGGGGGTTGGACAGCCCACTTTGGGCCTGAAGGAGCTCCCGGGGGGCAGCATGTGGGGAAGGTGAGGGGCGGGAAGGGGTCCTGTGGGTTGGATGGTTGTGTAGTGCTTGTAGCCAGTGCTAGCGTGGCCGTGGCAGAAGGTGTGAGTGGCACTGCTGCCTCTGCTCTGACCCCTGCCCTGCTCCCTGCAGTGTGGGTGTCTGAGATCATGCTCCAGCAGACGCAGGTGGCTACAGTGATCGACTACTACAACCGCTGGATGCAGGTGACTGCTCCTCACGGAGTCCTGTGCCCACAGGAAGCCCCTTTTGGAGACCCTGTGATAGGTCCCCAGCTGCAGAGCATGGCTCCGCTTGTCCCTGACTTGTCCCCTTCTCTTTGTACCACAGAAGTGGCCGACGCTGCAGGCTCTGGCGCAGGCATCCCTGGAGGTGAGCATGGCTGGGATCGGGTGCTCTCCCTGCCCTCATTGCTCCTCATCTAACACCACATTCTGCCTCTTGGAGCAGGAGGTGAATGAGCTGTGGGCCGGACTTGGCTACTACTCGAGAGGGAAGCGTCTGCAGGAGGCAGCAAGGAAGGTGCTCTGGTGCTGGGATCTTGGGGGTGTTTCCAAAGCCCTCTGCAGCCCGTGGGTTGGTGTTGGTTCCCATCATCCTTGTCCTGCTGGGACCATGTGCTGCTGGCACAAGCTACAGAGGCTTGGGTCCCATCTTCCGTGGGTAAAGTGGGTTACATGTGTCCACCCCAGCTGCTCCCCTGACTCGTCCCCCTCTCTGCCAGGTGGTGTCTGAGCTGGCTGGCCGGGTGCCCAGGACAGCTGAGGCCCTGCAGAAGTTGCTGCCAGGAGTGGGCCGATACACGGCAGGAGCCATCGCATCCATCTCCTATGGGCAGGTGAGAGCTGGGCATCAGTGGACGTTTCTCCCCTCTCCCAGCTCCACTCCTGGCAGGGTTCTGCCGCTGGGTCTCGCAAACCAGGGGCTCCCCACAGCTGTGCTTGGCTCGGGTTCTCCCTGGCTTTGTGGTGCATCTCACCCATTGCCCAGTTTGGTCTGTGGGACAGCCTCGTGCGTGTGTTCCCTTCATCCTGGGAGCACCACAGCCTTGCTGGGAGCACGGGCACCTCCTGGTGCAGTAACCCCAGCCCCTGGTCGCAGGCCACCGGTGTCGTGGATGGGAACGTGATCCGGGTCCTGTGTCGCCTGCGGTGCATCGGCGCTGACTCCAGCAGCCCGGCCGTCATCGACCAGCTCTGGTAAGGGGGACGCCCCGTCCCTGCTCCCAGCTGCAGCGGTCGTGGCTGTGCTTCTTGGGGCTGAGGGCAGGATCACTCGGGAGCTGTGGGGAGCCAAGCTTGTGAAGGGAGAGAGTCATGGGGTGTGGAAGCTGTTTGGAAGCTGGTGCTGCTGGGAGTGGTGGAGGAAGGAGCTGTGTTGCCTTTCCCTACCCAGGAGCATCCCCCACTCAGAGGCAGGAGGTGGGCAGAGGTCCTGGGGCCCTCTCCCTGCAGAGCCCCACGTCGCTCGCTGCCGTTTCTCCCAGGGACATGGCCAATGCCTTGGTGGACAGGAGCCGTCCGGGGGATTTTAACCAAGCCCTGATGGAACTGGGAGCGACCGTGTGTGTGCCCAAGGCCCCGCTGTGCGGGGAGTGCCCACTGAAGCAGCACTGTCGAGCGCGGCGCAGGGTAAGTATGACCCCAGACTCTGACCCTGAGGGGTTGCCCTGCGTAGGGATGAGGTGGGCTGGTAGATCACAGAATCACACAGGATCACAGAATTGCTCGGGTTGGAAAAGATCTTCAAGATCATCGAGTCCAACCTCACCCTAACCCTACTACCCTAACTCTAATGACCCACTGCTAAACCAGGTCCCCAAGCACCACATCCAAATGATTTTTAAACACCTCCAGGGGTGGTGACTCAACCACTTCCCTGGGGAGCCTGTTCCAGTGCTTAACAACCCTTCCTGTAAAGAAGTTTTTCCTGATATCCAACCTAAACCTTCCCAGGCGGTACTTGAGGCCATTTCCCCTTGTCCTGTCACCAGTGAGAAGAGACCAACCCCGTTCTCCTTTTGGGTATTTGTGGAGAGCAGTAACGTCTCCCCTCAGCCTCTTCTTCCTCAGACTAAACAGCTCCAGCTCTTTCAGTTGCTCCTCACAGGGTGTGTTTTCCAAACCCTTCACCAGCCTTGATCCCCTCCTCCTCTGGACCTGCTCCAGCACCTCAGTGTCCCTTCTGTACTGAGGTGCCCAGAACCACACCCAGTACTGGAGGTGCCCAGTACAGGGGCAGGATCACTTCCCTAGTCCTGCTGGTCACACAAGGCTGGTCAGCCTTCTTGGCCCCTGGGCACACTGCTGGCTCGCATTCAACCGACTGTCAATCAATACGCCAAGGTCCTTTTCTGCCAGGCAGCTCTCCAGCCGCTGTTCCCCAAGGCTGTAGCGTTGCCTGGGGTTGTGACCAAAATGCAGGACCTGACACTTGTCCCTGCTGAAACTCACACGATTGGCCTCAGCCCATCAACCCAGTCTGTCCAGGTCCCTCTGCAGAGCCTCACTACCCTCCAGCAGATCAACACTCCCAACCTGGTGTCATCTGCGAGCTTACTGAGGGTGCATTCAATCCCCTCCTCAAGATGATTGATGAAGATGTTAAACAAGAGTGGCCCCAGTACTGAGCTCTGGGGGACACCACTCGCGACTGGCCGCCAACTGGATTTAACTCCACTGACCACAGCTCTTTGGGCCTGTCCTCATTCCTGTTCCCCCGGCAGGTGGAGAAGGAGCTGGCCTTCGCCTCTCGGAAGCTGCTTGGACAACCCGCCCCAGTGCCCGAGGTGGAGGACTGTGGTAAGCAGGAGGGCACATCCCTGTCTGTGGCAGCTCCGGGGCTGGGCCCTGTGGCAACTGTTACATCGATGTTTGCAGGTGTTGGGGGCTGTCCCCTGTGCCCCCCAGCTGCGGAGCCGTGGGACAGCAGCCTGGGGGTGACCAACTTCCCCCGGAAAGCAGCGAAGAAGCAGCCGCGGGCGGTGCAAACGGCCACGTGTGTGCTGGAGCGGAGGGGCTGCCACGGGGCCCCAGAGTACCTCATTGTGCAGAGACCCAGCTCAGGTACCGGGGCAAAGGTACCACGTGGCCCTTTCCCACCTCCACGAGGGACAGAGTGGCCTGGGAGAGGGATGCACCAGCAGTGTGCTTGCTGCTGGGGTGAGGAAAGGAGCCCCTTGAGAAGCTCAGTGTCCCCAGATGTGCCCCTTGCTGGCTCACATCTCTGTTGTGCCTCCTCTCCAGGACTCCTGGCTGGGCTCTGGGAGTTCCCAAGTCTCCCGCTGGCTCAGGATCTGCAGGAGGAGAAGCAGAGGGAGCTGATGGCAGATCACCTCCAGGCCTGGATGGGGCGGCCGGTGGCAACTGGAGGCCTGCGGCTCATTGGAGAGGTGAGCCTGGAACTGGAGGGATGCAGCATGAGCCCCCTGTGCTCAGCTGCTTGGGGGTGTAGCACAGGGAGAAGAAGGTTTCCCCTTTCCTATTGTCACCCCTCCCAAGCCCTGCCCCACTCCTCAGAGCCCTGGCAGACTGTGTGCTTGTGGGACAGCTGAGCAGTGCATCCCCTGCTGCCTTCCAGCTGCCTTTTTCACATCTTCCCATCCTCTCACAGGTCATCCACACCTTCTCTCACATCCACCAGACCTATGTGGTCTACTCCCTGCCCTTGGATGGGGATGTGACCCTGGACCTTGCCTTGTCTCCATCTCGTTGGGTGACAGTGGAGGAGTTCCATGCCTCAGCTGTGTCCACAGCCATGAAGAAGGTACTGGGGGGCACCTGGGTCTTTCTTAACTTCCCTCTGGGCTCCTGAGAGAGTCTCTGGCAGTTCCTCAAACTCTGTGGGCTGTCCTGGCTCCAGAACCCAGCTGCTGTTCAGCTCTGGGTTCTCCTGTGCTTCCTCCAGGTGCTGAAAGCGTGTGAGAAGCAGCAGGGGAAGGAGAGCGGCCCTGGCACGGTGAGTGTTGCTGGGGAGCCCCAGGAGCTGCTCCAGGCTGCTGTGAGCCAGCCTCTGCTGTGTGGTGCTGGTGCTCTCCTGGGGTCTGGGGTCAGGCCAAGGAGCATCTCCAGCCTGGGGCAGGGCTGTGTCTGGGAGATGCGTCTGGGTGGCATTGCCCCTGGATGGCCCCAGTGCTCCCCCTAGGGAGCCCCCTTCTCCAGAGGGGATCCCTGGGGGCTGTGGGGACCATGGGGTTGGGTCAGCCCTCCTGCGTGTCTCCCGCAGGGCTCCAAGCGGAAGCGGGGGACGAAAGCGCAGGGAGCAGGCAGCGCCTGCCCTGGGACCCAGCTGTCCCTCCGCAGCTTCCTCCGGGCACCGACTGCCCTGTGACTGCACCTCCCACCCGTGAGACCCCCCCCAGAGACCCCTGCTGAGGTGAGTCCAGCTCACGGTGTGGGGATGGTGTTCCCCATACTGCTGCGAGTCCCGCAGGTGGCCCTGCAGAGCCCGGTGGCTTCCCTGGCTGGGGGGAGTTGCACCCTGCTGTGGCCGCTACGGTTCTGGATGTAACCTGGAGCTGGGTTTGCCCTCGGCTTTGGGGGTGTTACTGGCCCTGTGCAGCCCCTGCCTCCGCAGGCTCACGGCAGCAGGGGCTTGTCTCTGGTGGCAGGAAGGCTGGGGCCATGTTGCTCCCACAGCCCCGTCCCCCACCCCCCTGCCTGCACCTCACCTGCCAGCGAGCGTGGATACTGCTGCACCCTTCCCAGCCTCCACTGGCCCTGTTTCTACACTTGTTTTTACTGAACATGAGCCACAGGCTTTCTAATAATAAATCTTCTAAAGCGTGTGGGTTTTTAAAGTGTTTTTCCTGCCTCTGTTGCACAAGGATAAGCTGGGAGTGCTGGGCAGCCTGTGGTGGAATGGGAGCTGGTCAGCAGCATCCCCACAGCAGGGCTGGGGACAGCAGGGATTGCTTCAGCAATGCCCCCCCAGCCCCTCACCTGAGCATTAAGTGCTGGTGACACCACATAAGGCATCAGTTCTGGGGGCTGCACAGCTTCTGCCTGGGGGCTGCTCCTCCATGGGTCCAAGCAGCCCTACCGCAGGCTTTTTCTGGTGTTTTATCCCCTTTGTTTATGTTTTTGGGCAGCCTCTTCCTCAGCTATGGCTTTCCCTGATCATGGTGCCCAGTAGCACCCTTGCAAAGACAAGCCCCAGGGGCTGGCAGGTCCAGGGCTGGTCCTGGGGGATGCGCAAGGGGCATGGGGCCTCCATTAGGACACGAAGAAATGGGTTTAAGTTGCACCAGGGGAGGTTTCAGTTGGATATCAGGAAAAATTTCTTTACTGAGAGAGGGGTGAGGCCTGGGAACAGGCTGCCCAGGGAGGGGGTGGAATCACCATCCCTGGAGGGGTTCAAGAAACATGCAGATGTGGCACTGCAGGGCATGGTTCAGTGGTCCTGGGAATGTTTAGCATAAAGTTGGACTTGATGATCTTGAAGGGCATTTCCAACCTTAATGATTCTATGAATTTAAGGCCAGCCTGCCTTGCATGGTGGAGAGGGTCCTTTCATTCTTAGCTGGCATTTAGCACATCATGAATGGGAGGAGACAAAACCAAAACCCAACAAAGCAGCGCTTGCAAGTTAGTAAGTTAATTCTTTAATTGGTAACTGTTGCTGAGTGGCTCTGTCCCTGGCCCCCAGGTTACCCATTCCCCCCTGGCAGCCCCTCATCCCCCAGGGGATGTGGGCTTGGCCATGCTGCAGGCACAAGTCTCATTAAATTAAGATTAAATTAAGGCAGAAAGTTCTTCAGGTGAGGTTGATAAATCAGTGGGAACAGAGACAGGGAGTTCCCTCCATCTCTGGGGGCTACTCACAGCCCCACTGGACTTGGCCCCAAGCAACTCCCTCCCATGCTGAGTTGGCTCTGGGCTGATCTGGAGGTTGGGTTGACCCCCCCCTTGGTCCCTGCCCACCTGGGCCATGCCACAGGCACCTGCTGGTGTCTTTACGGGGGTGTATTGCCCCAAGGTTGGACCAGAGAGGATGGGGAGCTGAGGGGAGAGGATTGCAGTGTTGCCACTATTGCTGCTGGTCCATATAGACCTGCACAGCTTTCCACAGTGCCCGTATATTGCCTTCCCCAAAGCCTGGTGCCCCCCGCCGGTCAATGAGCTCCAGGAAGAAGGTGTCCTCGGAAAATATGGGATGGGTGAAGATCTGCATCAAATACTCCTGGGAGGGGCTGTTTGTGGCATCAGTGCCCAGCTGGCCCTTGTCCCCAGGTGCTGTGGTGTCCAGCAGGATGCCAAGTTCAGCCAGAGTGTGGGGGTCCTGCCCAGCCCCCCGAATTTCCTCTGCTTTGCCCCCCTGGCTGTAGTAGGTGGCAGGGGGTGTGAAGAACCGCACACCCCGCTGCTGCAAAGCCCTGGTTGTGGTGACAATATCAGTGGTGCGGAGGCCGACGTGCTGGATCCCAGCCCCACCGTGCTGCTCTAGGAAGGTGTCAACTTGGTTGGTGCCATGCTCTGAGAGGGACTCGGCGAGGATGAACTTGCAGCCGTGTGCCGGGGCACCCTGGGCGCTCTGCAGTGCGAGGAGCATCATGCCCACCCCCTGCCCCCCAAGCATGTACCCCTTGGCTGGCCCCTCCTGTTTGTTCAGGAAGAAGCGGCGGAAGCCGAAGCAGCGCTGGTACCAGTCCAGAGCTGCCCAGGCACCGCCCCGGGGGCAGACATACGTGATGTGGTCAAAGTGGGTGATCTCAATCCTATCCCCTGTGGCCGAGGGGGCTCCTTGGATGGGCTGGAAGCCAGGCAGAAAGGGTCCCTGGTAGCGGGATCGGTCCAGAAGGGTATGGCTGACATTGCCCACGATGGAGCTCGCCACCCCGTAGGTGACGGAGCCGTTGCTGTCCCTCACCTTGGTGGGGGGCACCAGCAGGGAGCATCCCTGGCTCTGCAGCTGCTTGCAGAGCCCTGGCACGTCATCCACCTCGAAGCAGATGTTGGAGGCCGTTCCCAAGGTAGGCTGGGGGTCAACATCGTAGAGGAAATTGTGGGAGGAGGCGCTGGCAGAGCCCAGTGCCAGGCGCTCGTTGACGAGGAAGATGGTGGATCCCCATCGCAGGGCCAGCTGCCGGACCCACGGCGTCTCCCGCATGGCCACCGGCTGGAAGCAAAAGGTGTTGGCCAGGTCCTGGGCCCAGCCCTGCCTGAAGGGCACATGGAGGGAGATGAAGCAGGGTCGGCTCAGCAAGGCTGCCATGGCTGGGCAGGCTGTGGGGAGGATACACAGAGTCAGGGGGGGTTTGCTGGCCACGGGATGGAGCCATTCCCCACCTTGCAGGGAGACCGAATCCATTTGCATGCACAGATGCACACGTGTGTAGATTTGCACCCCTTAAACACGTGTATTTTAAGTAAGTGACTCTCACGAGCCACTGTGCACCGTGCAAGGGCACCCACCTTCAGGACCGGGATGCCAAACCATCCTGCCACCCCTTCACTACGCTGCCCTGCCCCGCGCCCGCACCTGGGGTGACGGAGCGGGAAAGCCCTTAGCCTTGGCCATCGCCCAGTGGCTCCCGTCTGGAGCCATGTGTCCCTCAGGGAGGTTAGTGGGGGATCTGGGTGAGGGAGGTGTGCTGTGTGTGTAAGCAAGGCTATGGGGACAAGGGTTGTGGTGGGGGAACGTCCTGTACCAGCAACCAGGAACGTGGAGGTTGGACTGGTAAACAGGAAGCAGCGCACTGGTTATAGCTAAATGGTTCCTGTGCTGCCCCAGAGCTTGTCAGTGGTGTCCAAAAAATGGGGAGGGGGAGCAGTGGGGTCATGGCAGGCTGGTATGACCTTCCCCTCCCCAGAAAGGATGGCGTGGAGCTACTACACTGCCCACAACAGGCAGTGGCCTTGCCCGGGGTGTGCAGAGAGGGACACAGGAGGGACACTGCAGGAAAAGTGACCTCCCTCCCCACCCAAAGACCCGTCACACTGAACAGGGTAAGAGCGGTGGCCAAAAGCCCACTCGGCATCACTTCTCAAAAGCCTCCCACTGAGGTTTCCTGACCCTGTGCCAGGCGCCAGCCACCCTGGCCGGACCCCCGGAGGTGCACTGGGCTGGGGGCACCTTCCACTTGTCCCCAGGGAAGGGCTGTGCACCGAGCGCTGCCAGCACAGGCTGGGCACGGGGCTCTGCCAGGCCCCGGGTGGGGGGGAGGCTGCGCTGCAGCGGGGCACCCCGCCTGGCACGGGGAAGCAGGGGGCCCAGCAGTGCCCTGTTGAGACCTCCAGATGCTCCACAGCAGCCCGGGGAAGGGGGGGTGGGTCCTTGCTGGGGCCTCTGCCCCGGTGAGCACATGGGCAGGGGACACGGTGCTCCCTCCCGGTCAGCATCGGTCCCGCTCCAGCTGCCGCCGCCGCCTCTCCCAGCACCGAGGCCTGTCAGCCTTTCACCCCCCACTCCTGCCACCCCCGCCACCCCCCATCCCTGCCACCCCACCGTGCCCGGGGGCCCTGCGGGGCCCTCCCTCGCCCTCAGCTCACCGGGGTCAAGGCTGCGGGCGAAGGGGACGCCGGGGCAGGGGCTGGCCCTGAAGAGGCGGTTCAGTTCGCTCCTCCCCAGCATGCAACTGGCGCTGGCGGGACGGGCGAGGCGGTTGGCTAGGCCGGGGAGGCTGCGGTCCGACCGGCCTCGCCACGGGGACGCCTCCCCGGCAGGAAGACTCGGTGGCTGCCGTCCTGGGCGAGGACGGGCCCGTCACGCCTGGCGTGGGGCCGTGTCCCTGCCGCGGCAGCTGCTCTGGCACGTTTAGCGCCGGGTCCGTGGGGCTGCCGGACGCCGCGGGCACCGAAAGCCTCTCTCGGCCCCGGAGGTGCCGGGCTGGGTCTGCGGCACGCAGAGCCGCCCGGGCTGGTAACCGCAGCGGCTGCCGGCTCGGCGGTGAGCGAAGGGAGGAGGTGACCCGGCTGCCAGGTGGTGGCTGGAGGTCTCCTGGGACAGGGGCTGAAGTGGATCCTGGCTGTGCTGGGTCATTCCCCGCCGGCCCCGATCCCGCTGGGGCAGGGACCCCCAAGGGGTGATGCTGGGTCCTTCATGGTGCTTCATCCCTGCCCTGGCAGGGATCTGGGGGGAGCAGGGTGCGGATGGGGAGTGACAGCACTGCAGGGGGTCCGGCATGAATCATGGAACCCCTTCGCCTTTACCTTGTCTTCTCCCTTCTGCATTGTTTTATCCTCTCTAACAATTTGTTCCAAAATTTTGGGGCCCGTTCTATTCCCATTTGAGATGGTGCACACTTGGTTTTTTTCATCAGTTTATCCATGGCAGTCCTGCCTGTGATACCAGTTTTACCATCACGTTACGGGTAAGAGTGTGACATTTGCCTGCCAGAGCACCAAAGGCTCACGCTGGGGCAGGCTCACAAAGCCAAAAAGCAGGTTTGAGAATTCAAGAGTCCCAGAGTCCCGCCGAGGGCTCACACTGAGCCAGCAGTTACCTGTTCCAGAGTCCTGCTAAGGGCTCACTCTGAGACAGTCCAACAGTTAAACCAGAAAGGTTTGATTTACTAAAGAGAGAGACAAAAGGTTCAGAACGGCCGTTGCTAAACGCACTGACTGCAAAAGGAAAAATGAGCTTGAGTTAGTAATTCCTTGGTAACGTCCGACAAGGAGGCACAAGCTCTTGTAAGAGCACTAATATATACAGTGATGCTAGGACGAGGTGTACTGTATACTGAAGGTGCAGCTCTTCCCAAGAAGGTGTCCCTGTCTTGGATGGAGGAAGAGAAGCACAGCCTGTCAACCATCTCTGCTATACTCTCAGTCTTACCCCTTCACAGGGAGGTATTCCCCTTGTGGGTTTTTTTGTTTTTTTGTTTTTTTTTTTTTTATATCCCAGTCTCATCTGTCCTGCCTTCTAGGTGACATCTAGCATGATTTGGGTGGAGAGATGAGTAATGTGTGTGTTCAGCATCTACTCCATTAGGCTCATCACCATAATCAGGATCAATTTTGCCATTAATTAGGAAAAGGTCTTCCCTCGACACTCCAGCCTTCGAGATTTATGTAAAAGCTGTTTGCTTTTGTTGGTGTAGCTGAAACAGGAGCGTCTTGTCTTCACAAGGCTCCCTCCTTCAGCCGTTTGGTGCCACGTTAGCAGACCTCCACCCCCAGAGACAGCACAAGAATCTCATGGTCACAAGAATCTCATGGTCGCAAAAATCTGAACCTTTCTCCCAAAGTGCACTAAATTAGCTGCATTCCTGTCTCACATCAAGCTGGGCCATTACCCGCGCATCCCTGAGCCCCTCCAGCCCCCCACCCCCAGCAGCAATCCCCCCTCTCCTTGCTGCTCGTAGCTGCTTTCAGCTGAATCTGCTTCTCTTTGTGTGTCCGGAACCATGTTGCTGCTCCTGTAGCGGCTGCCTCCGCTGCCCTTCCCTGGCTTATCATGTTTTTGTACAGAGCCCAGGTATGATAAACTGCTCAAATATTTGTATAGATGTCCCGTGTGCGGCCAAAGTGATGAGCTGCTCTTGTTTGGCTGGGGGCAGGAATCCAGCAGCACTGGTGATTTCCCAAGGGAGCAGCTGGCTCCTCACGCCACTGCAGCCCCCAGCACGGGGCCTGGATGCTGGGGGCCTGATGTAGGGCCAAGCATGGCTTGAGAGCAGCCACGGCACCGTGCGGTGGGACGGCATGGCCTTTAGGATGGCACCCGCAGGGTGGGGAACTCCAACACCCCGGGGGGGTAAAGCAGACACCCATCTTTTCAGCTGCAGGGTGGCAGAGGCTGCGCTGGTGGCTCCCCTGGCACCCTGTGGTCCTGCAACCCTTTGGTGCAAGCAGTGCCCTTGGCAATGCTCCTGGCCTTCCTGCGCCCACCGTCTGGTTTTGTGTGGCCATGCCCATCGCCTCCCTGTGGCACCGCCTGGCACCCTCTGCACCAGCCCAGCACCAGGCACCGCTTGGCCCCAGCGTGGCTCAGGCAGGGCTGCAGCAGCAGGACCCTGGTCGCGTGGCACCAAGGGGGACAGTGTCTGCCTTGTTGCCGTTCCCCCGAGGGAGGCGGTGGTGTCCAGGGAGCAGCCCCCACTGCTCCAGCTGGGCTCTTCTCCACCCTCCTGGGCGGGGAGAGTGGACAGGAGATAAAAGGGAGACCAAGGCCAGCGAGGTGTTGCTGAGAGCTGCTGGGGCTGGGATCCGGGTCTGGCCAGAGGACGGCAGTGAGGAGACGTGCGGTATTGAGGGCTCGTTCTCGTGGGGGAGAGGGCTGGGGATTGGGGGTTCATCCATCCCAACCAGACCCTGCAGCCCCCTCCCCACCTCCCTGGATCACCCCCAGTCCTGGGTCCTCCTCCCGCCTGTTAACCGTCCTATGTCTTAGAGGGACAGGGTGCATCTTGGGGTGGACGGGGTTGGGGGCTGTGGGAGGAAGGCACTTTGGGCAGATTTTGGAAGCAGGGGCGTTAAAGACTCTGTGTACCCCCAAAGCACTCTGTGGGGCATCAAGGACTCTCAAGGTGACCTGAAGGTGAAACCATCTATGTCCCCGTGTCTCCCCACTGGTGGCCACGATGATGGGGGCTGTATCCCTGCCCACATCTGGGGCAAAGACAAACCCCCAGCCGGGGCTGGCTTTTGTTTCTGGGCTCGGGAAGGTGGAGAAAGCCCATGGGGTGCAGGACCTTCATCCCCCGAGGTGTGGAGCCGGTGCCTCGCCACTAGGGGACACCAGGGCACCTGGCACCGGGTGCCCACAAAAGCTGACAGGCGTGCTGTGCTTGTCGGGAGCTGGACACCCCAATCCTCTTATCTCCCTGGCATCAGGTCCTGGCTCCCAGGGCTGTGCTGGGGCCAGTCCAACAGTGCCCACCAGCCTTTGCCGGCAGTGTAGGGAGGTGTTTTGGGGTTGTGGTGAGGCTGGGAGAACCTCACTCTATTGAGTCCCGGGGCAAAGGGGAAACTAACGCCCTGTACCCCCCTGCCAGCGCCGGGAGGCTGGGATGGGGCTCCTGGTGCTGGCCCTGGCCGCCTGGCTGGGGCTGGCCTCGGCCTCCGAGGGGGCAGCCAACAGCAGCCGACTCTGCCAGGAGGCTCCGGCGTGGACCGTCAACGGCTTGAGCCCCATGGCGGGGGCGGCAGGGCAGGTGACAGTGGTGGCCCTGCTGAAGGCCAGCTGACACTTCTGCCTGCAGCAGGCCCACAGGTCAGCCCTGCTCCCCGTACCCAAAACCCAGCCCTGCCATCTGGGGGGATGGCATGGCGGCAACTCCCCCCAACTGCCCCTTCCCTGCAGCCTCGGGGGCCTGCAGGAGAGGCTGGCCCGGCAGGGCACGGTCGATGTCCGCTACATGATTGTCAACGAGAAAGCTCCGCTGTCCCGTGCCATGTTTGGGGAGCTGGAGCGCCAGGCCCCGCCAGGCGTCCCCGTCCTCCAGCCAGAGCCGGAGGAGCCCGATGTCTGGCAGATCCTGGGGGGTGACAAGGATGACTTCCTCATCTATGACCGGTGAGTGTCCCCCATCTCAGCTGAGGCTTTCCTGGGGGGTTATGGAGCATTTGGTGGGATTGCAAAAGCTCCTCCTGAGCTGGGGTCACGGCTGGTGATGAACCCAGCTAGTCCCACAGCTGGGCTGGGGGAGCCCCAGACTCTCCACCTCGAGCTGGGCCATGGCTTCTTCCCACAGCTGTGGCCGCCTGGCTTTCCACATCCAGCTGCCCTATAGCTTCCTCCACTTCCCCTACGTGGAGTCGGCCATCCGCTTCACCCACAGCAAGGACTTCTGTGGCAACTGCTCCCTCTACCCCAACACCACCCAGGAGGTAAGGAGCAGGGATGCTTACTGGTGCCAGGCTCCCTTCTCTCCTCTTGCATTGCACGTCAGGAAAAGAGAAAACGACCTTATCTTCACGTTGAGGACAGGCTCTAGGTTGGTAACCACCCTCAGCCCTGGTTGAGAGGGAAGGTGATGAAAGGTCTGGAATAAGGGCGGTTAAACAGGTCAGAGCTTTCAGGCTGAGATGGAACAGACGGAACGGATCATAGCCCAGGTCTGGAAAAGCTAACTACGGCTGCTGGTTGTTCTGATATAAGAAAGGGGCAGGGAATGGACCCAGAGGCGGCAAGCTCAGAGCAAGGAAAGAGACACAGCCCCGGGCTCAGCAGGTGATTAATCACTTGCTAGGAGAAAAATCCACCTAGAAATATTAAATGCAAAGTCCCTCTCCTGGCTTAGGTATTCCCTGGATCACAGACAGCTAGAGCCAAGCTCTGTAGCTAAAGAGGCTTGTGCGCTCTATGTGGTCCAGCCTCTCGTGTCCTCCCTGCATCCTGGGTTGGGGCTGGAGTGCCTTTGCTTTGACCCACGGAGCTTTCTGTATGGCAGGTGCTGGTCTGCTCTCACCCCAGCTCACAGGCGTGCTCAGAGGCTCACTGTGGGGCTCTCGGTACGTTCCCGTACCACACCAGCCCTTGTGTTACTTTCTGCAGGCTAACAGTACCACGGAGGCCCCTGTAACCCTGAGCCCAGCTCCTGAGCAAGAGAGGAAGGAATCGGAGACCCCCATCCACCAGCACCCCCATCCTCACCACCACGAGGTCAGCAGCAAGAGAGTCACAGACCCGAGTGAGGATCACGAACCTGCCTCCCATGCTCACCACCACCACGGAGACCACGGCCAGCCCCGTCACAAGGGGAAGAAGCAGCAGGAGGGAAATGAGCGCTAAGCCAGGCCAGGCGACCTTACAGAACCCAGTAGTGTGCGGACCACACCAACTTGCTTCCCAGAGGCACACAAGGACTTGCTTTGAGCTGCTGGTCACCAGCAGCACTGGTATAATGCCCCCCTCCAGCATCCTCCATGTGGGTCCTACTCCCATGCTGTGACCAGGATGAAAACCCCCCCTCACACCCCAGCCCAAGGTGCTGCATTTTCAGCCCCAGGGCTCAGTTCTGAGCCCTCCTCTGCCGCTGGTTGCCTCTCCGTGCTCCATGAAGCCTGCCGCGCAAACCGGGAGCAACTCGGTCGCTGCCGGCTGACACCGCGCGGAGCGGCAGGGCAGGGGTGGGGGGGCCAGAGCTGGGACGGGAACAGCACTGCTGGCACGCTCTGCCAGTCCTGGCACCCCTGGGTGTCCTGGCATTGGTGTCCTGGCTGGGGAAGGAGGGGAGGGACAGTGTGTGCCCCGCAGGATGTGATCCCAAGGGCTGGGGGCACAAGGAGAGCTCCTCATGGTCTAAACCCTGTACCCCCATAGCTGTCACATTCTGGGGACCCTCAGGCCTTGCACACGGGTATGTGCAGTGGTGATGGGTGGCCGCAAGATGGTGGCCTTGTCCCCTCTTGGAGACTTAGGGGTTGTATCCAGGGCCCACAGCCCTGGGAGGATGGGGGTAGGGAGGATCCTGGGGTCTCTCCTGGGCGAGAAGAGAGATTGGAGGGTGATGCAGATATCCAGACTACAAATAAAACCTCTGTGAAGCGAACCCTGCTCAGCCTGGCCTCTGGTGGGACCCCTTCTCCAGAGGGGGTGGGAAGCTTACTCTGTACTGGGCTGGTTCTGTGCACAGGGAGGGATTTGGGGCTGGATGTGGACCCCATGAAGCAGCAGCCAGTGGTGATTTGCATTCCCCTGTGCAGAGGCATGGAGGTAAAGGGGTAGAAGACCAAAGAGACTCCATCTCTTCATCCTTTCTGGTTGCCTCCCAACAGGATGTGAACCTAGGGCTTAGTCCCTCCTGGACAGGGCATTAAACCTGTGCTGCCAGGAGGAAGTCTGGCTCAGCTCCTCCACCACTGGCTTGTAAGTGTGATGCTGAGGTGTCAGCCCTGAACTGCTGGTGTGGGGTGAAAGTTCTCCCATGCAGTCTGAAGTCATCTTGGGCATCTTGTCCCTAGTGCCCAGACTGGTCCCCATTGCAAGGATACCATGGGGCTCCCCAGCCCTCAAGTGGTTGGGCACCGCATCCTCGGCCGGCAGTCATGCCTGCCTGCACGCTGGGCTGCTCTCATGACTGTCTCAGCCCTGTAGTCCTTCATTCCAGCTCCATCCATCATCCCATTCAAGGCCTCCTCTGACCTCTCCATCTCCTCTCCAGGCCCCACAGCCTGAGTGGGAGCAAGAGGTGTTGTATTTTGCTGAGAGTTACGCGGTGCCGTACTGTGCTGCGTGTCCTGCTGCTGATGCTCTGAGCTGAATTGCTGCCCCACATCCTGGGAGACTGCACCCCTCTGCCTTGTCTCTGCGGGAGGATGCTCTGCCCAGAGACTGGGGCAAGAGCCAGGGGGAAGAGGAGCTGTTCCTCGTGGGATGAGGGCAATAGGGTCACGTGGGTCTTTCTCACCAGCCTGGGGAAGCCAGCCAGGCTCTCCCATGGGTGCCTGGCTGAGACCCTGCACCCCTCCTCCACCTCTCTGGCTCACCCCACCCTCCCCTCCTCCCCCGTCCTCCTCTACCTGCTCCCAGCAGCCGACAAGGGCACCTCTGTCTGCTGCTCCTGCCATCAATATTGAGGTTATCTTTTTCTTCTGGCAGCTGCTGTAATTGAAACAAAGCAGGCCGGGCCTCACGGGCTCCACTCCTCTCGCTCATTTTGCCGGTGCTGCTGAGACAACTAATTCATCTTATCGATGCGCGGTTGGCCTCTTTTCCATCAGATCCAGGCAGAGCCCTCTCCCCACTGTGGCTGGTGGGAGCAGCCCATGTCCCTGCTGGGTGCTGCTCTGACCCAGCCTCTGGTCCATGGCTTGCAGCAGCTGGGTGCTGGCTACCAGCAGAGGATGCCAGGGGAGAGGTGCAGACTGGCAGGTTCCTGGTGACTTTTATCTCTTTCTTTTGCCTTCTGATGCTTCCTCAGCACTTTTCTTAAATTGCACTGCCTTTCCTTGCACAGGTCCTAAAGGACCTATCGAGGAGGTGCCAGGTGATGAGTGGGGCACGCACAGGTTTGCGATCCCTTGCCAAAGAGCTGATCTGCAATTAGCAGTGGCAGAGAGAGGGCTCACACCTGGTGCTGGGTGGGTAGTTCCGTGGCACTGTGCTGCACTGCTACCAGTTGGTTAATTCCAGCCCTGAAGGCCTGGGTCGGCATTTTGCTTTGGTTAGAGAAGTTGGGGTGTGGGAAAGAGCTGTGGCACTGTTTGGGTGGAGTCCTATGTGTCTGAGTAATGGCAAGGCTTTAGGGCAAAGCTGCTCCATATATTGTCCAAAGACCTGAAGTGTTTGGGGTTGCTGTGCTTGGGATCCGTGTGACATCACTCCCTCTGAAAGGTGCCAGAGACCTGGAGCTCTGCAAAACCTGTGTTGGTGTCTGCACTTTTGCAGTGCTGAGGGAGAAGTTTGCTCTGAGAGGGGTGGGGAGGTGTTTTGAGAGAGCTAACAGGCTCTTCACATCGCTGATGTCTTGGGAAGTGATGATGTTAGTAGGAGACAGAGGGCCTCAAGGAGTATGCTCGGTTGGCAGGGCTGCTGGCTCAGCGCAGGACAGTCCAGGGCAAGAAACTAGGACTGTTACCAGGTCCTGGCAGTGATGCACCGTGGTACCTTGCTGTCTGTGGCTGTGCTACCTCCCCAGAGGAGGATGCACCATGGTACCCTGGTGTCCATGGCTGTGCTACCACCCCGGAGGAGGACAGATCCCAGTCCCACATCACATGCAGCCTTGGCCCTGTGTGCTGCTCCTGCTGAGGGCCAGGCAGATCCTCTCGGGAGAGGAGGAACAGTCAGTCCTAATGTCAACAGAGGCCTCTTGTGCAGCGACGCTGTGTCAAGAAGAGGAATGGGTCCCTCCTCCTCCGCCCATTCATCTGGCAGCAGGGGCTGGCGTGCCGCCAAGCCAGGCTGCTTTGGAAACATTTCATTGAGGAGGCAGCTGAGCCTAGGAAAACAGAATGAAAATATACAGAGAGATCACTGTTGTTAGGCAAAATAAATGCGGGCGGCTGCAATTCTGTCCCTCAAGTCCAGCCCAGCCAGCCCCTCTTGCCTCTATGGGGTGAGGGTGAATGTTGCTGCCTGGGGGTGGCAGCCACGTGTCTCTAGTGTGGGTTAGGAGGTGGGGAATGAGAGCTGGAGAGATCATCCTTGGCTTTGGCCAGCTTGCTGACATCCCTGGCTAGGTCCAGACATCTCCCTGTAGCTCGGAGATGGGACAGAGCAGAGAAACAGCTGCAGAAATGAGTCAGCCCCAGTGACTCGTGTCCTCTGCATGACCACCAGTGCCAGGGGCTGGGGAAGAAGGGGCTGGGGAAGTGCATCACATCTTTGTCTCCATCATTCCTGTCTTCCTCCTCAGCATCAACCGTGGGTCCTGGTCAGGCGTGAGGTCACCAATGGGACAGAGCCCCGTCCTCAGGTTTTCAGAGCCCGGTTCTTGGCATGCCCCATCTGGAAGGGTTGTTAAGCAGTGGAGTAAGCTGTCCAGGTGGAGTGGTTTTCTCCTAGCCTCTCAGCCAATCAGCATGCAGTAATAAAGCCACACAACCAACCAGCACCCAGTAATGCAGCCAACCAGCCAATCAGCCCTGCGGCACTGTAGCTTCCTAGCCAATCAACCATGAGGCATTGTGACCTGCCAACCAATCAGCCATGGGACATTGTGACTCGCAGCCAATCAGCTGTGCCTCACGCTCCAATGGAAGCGGCGCGGGTTGCAGCCGCAGGTCTGCCCACCCCGAGGGAGCCTCTCCCGCCCGGGCTGGCACCCGTGCCAGAGTTTGATGCCTTCATCTGAGATGGGCTCCACCGGTCCCTTGTTCTGCCATTAATTATGCTCCAGCACTAAAGAGTTTGTAACTTCTCTTTGAGTGTGAACTCATCCAGCTTTCAGCCTCTTCTGCACTGTTTTTAGCTGGCAGAATCTGTATCTTTTCTTCTCTCCATTACAGACCTCTTTCTTTTTTTCCTGAAAAAGTGAAGTTGGTTCAGTGTGGTGTTTCCCATCAGTTTAATTTCTCACTCCTCCCCTAAAAGACCATTCTGCACCCGGCGTTGTTTACATTTTAATTACCATTTGCAAACAGTGCTAAATGCAGAGGGTAAAAGGCTGGGACCAAGCAAAGGGGTTATCATATGATCTGCTTTGGTTATTGGGGGATCTACCATCAGTCCTCTGCCCAGGCAAGGGGAGCAGGACCCTGGGTGATGAAGGGATGAGCCCCAGTCCTGGCCTGATGCCAACTTCCCACCCAGCCAGACCCTGTGACCCACTCGTGTCTCCAAAGCCAGGGAAGACCCGATGCTAATGGGAGTGTTGTTTACACCTTGCTTTGCCATCATTTATTCCTACTCTTGTAGCCTGCAAGATGATTACCTGGTTATTTTACCATCTCTGATTAAGGGGAGGGAGCTTCAGTGGCTGAGAGGGGGACGATCGGCTGGGGGCTGCTTTCTGCTGAGCTGAGCCCCGTGCCAGCCAGGCTGCCTGGGATGGGTGCCACTCTCTGGTGTGGGGCTGAGTAACTTTCTGGAGCACTCTGCTTTTAGACCCCATGCCAGGGAGGTGACCATTTCTCCTGGAAGCTGAGAGTCTTTGCCCAGCAGCTCCTCTGTGCTTCATTGCTGGCCTGGACAGCAAATGCATTTGCTGGAAGGGTGCAGAAATTTCCATGGCAAGGCAGAAGCTCAGCACTTTGCTAATCTTATGGTGGCTGGGGGAAGGCAGCCCTGGCAAGCCAGGGATGTAATATGTGTGTGGGAGAGAACAGCAGCTTCTGATGGTTGTAACTCTTTGGTCGGGTCCACAGAGGAGTCCAGGTCTGCCCAATCCCAGCCTGACAGCTGGTACCCAAGCACCTCATTCCATTTTTCTCCCTTCCCCACTGCTGCCCCAGACCTTATCCTTGTTGCTTCCACCCCTCTGCTCCTGGGTGTCCCTTCTCCAGGCATAAAAATGAGCTTCCCAACCTCTGCCCTGTCCCACAGACCCTATGCCCACAGCAGGGCTTGCTGGCTTTACCCTACTCACCCTTCAGCTTCCTGCTAAGGACCTCCAGGATCTCCAGCCCTGCCAGAGCCAAATTACCTGCGCCTGTGGTGCGTGGCGGGCAGAGGAGGTATGTCACGGGGTGCCCTGGGGAGGAGGTGGCATGGTGCTGGGTGCAGGGCATCCACCCTGGATCAAGGGGATTTTCTGTCCCACTTGGCAGGAGACAAAGGGCAGAGAAGCTGCAGCATCCTGAGCATCCTCTTTTTTAAACTCATACATCCCTGAGCAGATACAGGGACATTTAGGCAAGCAGAGCTGTTCCTGTGTCAAGGTGAGGGTGAGAGCATCTATTCTGCACCCAATCTTTTAATTTGGCCTGTGCTTGGAGAGCAGAGATGGTACTTTCAGTCCTTGCATTTCTCTTTTCAGTACAGAGTCACGCCTGAAGGAGGTCCCCTGTTTCATTAAATAACTGTCTGGCTAGTGAAGAGCAACCTTATTAGAGTCCCTACTGAAAAAGGAGCACAGCAATAACAGTGCTAATGTGTCAGTGGAGAATCGGGGGGAGGATTTGAACAATTTGATGGCAAAAAGCTCTCGTTCACACTTGTGCTTTGTCAGAGACCTTAGTAGGCACCAGAGAATCCAAAAATGGGGACCAAATCAATGGGCAGCCAAACCAAGGTGTTGCCTCTCTTGCTAGCAAGGCCAAATATTTTGTAAGGCAATGCTCTCTCTTCCTGGACATTGGATCCAGGGGGGTGATGAGGAATAAATGTCCTGGGACATAGATTCTTCTGCTCCTAAGTGCATTAAGGTAGGGAAGCAGCAGAATGCATTAGCCCCCTGTCCTCTGCCTCCTGCCTCTGCTCTGACCACCACCAGCAACGTGGGAAAGACAGGAAGGTTTTCTGTGAGTGCCTCAGACAGTAGCAGGGTCCGTGCCTGCTGCTAAGTCTGGCTTTGATTGATGTGGAGCAGCGAATCCTCCGGGTGGCCAGAGCAGGAGCTTGGTGGCTTCCTGTGTTCTGCTATCTAGCTCCTCTCCCATCGCTAACTGGCCACAAAGCTTCTGCTGGTCTTGTATATCTTCATCTGTCATCAGAGGACTTCTCAGGTGCTCCCTGGGTCTTGCAAAGCTTTACTGTCATCACTGCAAGGCTCAGCTAGTGTTACATATTACTGAGGGCACAACATTGACTCTTCAGAACCAAAGTCTAAGAGGTTCAGGAGCATCCAAGAGAGGGGAAGATACCAAGGGCAAGTCAGTCTTTCTGCTGAGGATGGGTTTTGGGCATGGTGGGGAGAGAGGAGTGCAGCTACATGAGCGTGCATGTGGGAGCAGCCAGGGAGGTTGCATCTCCTTGGGCTGAGATGTGACACCTACCAGCACTTACCTTGTCTGTGACAAAACAAAGTACAGGTCCCACAAAACCCACAGAGGCAATCTCAAAAACATCCTTCTCTTTTCTCTTTTTTAGGGCTCTTGAATTTAGTCTCTAAGAAGAGAAAACCAGATTTCTTGCCCCACAGCACCTGCATCTTAAAGCTGGACTTCTGACCGAAAAAAAAAATTCCTACAATATTGCATTGTACCACTGCCTAAAAACAGCGTAGAGCTAAGGGGGGGTCCAGCCCCTTTGGCCAGTAAATTTTCTAGCCAGGGACCAAAAATAACATACTTCCTGGAGCCAGTATGAAAAAGCAGCACTTTGTGAATAACAGCAGTGCTTAGGCCAGAAAGGCTGGAACTGGTGGGTCGCAGCAGGGGCAGATCCCAACCAAACAGCTTCAAAGCCAGGAAGGGAACTGGGACTACTGACGAGAGAGGCTCAGCAAACGGCCAGGCTCAGGAAAGCGTGTGGTGAATTATTGATGTACCTGGTTCCAGCCTCTGAATGAGCAGCATCAGGGGCTGGGCGGGAGGCTGACATTTTGCATCCTTCCACAGGGAGAAGAGGTCTGTCCATGTTCTGTGGGAGGAGGAGAGCTCCCCCCTCGCAAAATTCAAGACAATAATGAAAGGCACAGAAAGAGATGGGGAGGAATAGGGTGCAACAAATGTTCAGATGAAGAGGGAGAGAAAAAATAGATTGATTTGTCTTTGAAATAACATGCTAACCCCCCAGAGACAGGCCGGGCAGCCACTGCACTGACCTTGCTTTGATTTGAGTCTGGATTATATGTTTTATGCAGTGAAAAGTCAGCTCGCTGGGAATGAATAACATCCTTGCTCAGGCTGAAGTCTAAAATCCTTTTTATTGGCACCGTCTGGGGACGACATAAGTAAGGACACTCAAGGTTGTCACTAGGTGAGCTCTGCAGTCTAGTGACAGAGGGACTGAACAAGCTGGGGTGCTGTGCCCCAGCTCTCCTGCAGACTCACCCCCTGCCTCTGCAGACCCAGTGGCTGTGGGGTGCAAGCAGAAACTCCCAGGCATTCAGGCTGCTGTCACACTGGAGCTTGCAGCCCCCATCACTGGAAGAGCTTAAGATCCTGCTGGACTGGTCTCTGCTGGGAAAGCCTTCTCTACCTTGGGGCAGGAGGGTGCTTTGGGATGGCCCTGTGAGGTCCCTCTGTGCAGCAAGAGAGGGGCAGAGGTGGGTGAAGAGTTTCTCATCCCCCCAGGTCCTGCCAACACTGCAGTGAGCAGAGGTGATGGGCAAAATGCTGTGCTTGATAGTACCCCTTGTTGTAACAATCCCTTCTGGAGAGCGAAATGCCCTTTGGGGTTAAAAAATGGGGACACGATTCCTGGGTAAAATGTAAATAAATCTCTGTGTTGCTACTGCCTGAGGCCAGGGCCTGCACTGTCTTGAACAAGACCTGCAGCAGCAAGGAACACCTCAGCCGTCAAGGAAAACCTCTTCTTGACCTTCATCGATTAGCATGTGGCTTCTTCTCTGAAATGGAGATCTCTTGTTGCAGTAGCTTTGCCTGCTCTCACTACCTGCTTGGGATCTGATTCCTTCCCTCTGAGTCCTTCGAAGGAGACCTTGGGCTTGGAGGTACCTCGTGGCATAGCAAAGGTGCATAATTATTTCCTGCTCCCTAATTGCATTGCCCTGTTATTCCAGGAAATGTACTCTTGCTCTGTCAGTAAGAGTAAATAGGAGATCTCTGCAACGGGGAAGTAACTGGTAATGGTCTAGATGTGACTGAACTGCAGATAGAAAGGAATTGGTCATAGATTCTCCAAGCAATGAGAATAGCAGCAAGAAAACTGAAGTCTGAGATCTGTGAGCTGTGCTCTTCCTCAGAGGTTTGTCACTTAAACTGGACAAAAGAAGGGGAATGTATTTCTGGGTAAAATGCTGGGACGGTGTCCTGCTGAACACAGCAGCAAAGCGACTAGCAGGGCAGCAGCACCCTCCTCATCAGCCCTGCACTGCGCTGGTCCCAGTGGTGCTTCCACCAGCCTCTGCTGAAGGAGAGCCTGGTGAGGAGTCGGCTTGCTGGTTTTGGGGTGTCGACTCAAGCAGTATGTGCTGAAGGACGTCAGTTTAGTGCAACCCCACAGCAGAGCTCTCTGGGAGTCAGCACTGCCTGTGTTTCTTCGTGCCCACCGAAGGGTAGGGCACTACTGTCTGTTCTGCTCCCTGCTGTAAACCCGAGGGTGATTTACGGGTTAGGCTGGTGTCAGATTTGTTGGTCAGGCTGGGCGCTGGGTTAGGCTGGGCGTTGAGGCCGCGTAGCACCGGGCTTGCAGCAGGAGCCGTGCCCGGTTCCCTCGGAGACCTCCGGGGGCGCGGTGCCACGTCCAGCCCCGCCGTGCCCCTCTGCTGCCTGTGACTCAGCACAAGCTCCCTGCGCTCTGCTGGCCTCGGCACCCCCTCGCACCCCAGCGCCGTGGGCACCGGCAGCCGCGGGGCCTTCTCGCTCGCGGCCCTCCGGGCACGGGGGGACACAGCATCCCCCATGCTCCCCCCACTCTCCCTGGGGACACAGCCCGGAGGGTATCGGGCGGTCCCCAGGCGAGACCCCTCCCCGCCCCGCGGAGCCGGTCCCCCGGCAGGTGCAGGTCGGAGCGGGGGTCCGCGGCCGGCGGGAAGGGGGCTGCGGAGCGTCCCGCCCCGGCGGGGGCCGGCTCCCGGCCGGCGGGACCACCCCCTCCAGTCTCCACCTCCGCCTCCCCCCCTCCTCCTCCCGTCTCTCCTCCCCTCGCCCGGCTCAGTCGGTCGCAGCCATGGCGGAGGGAGGAGAGGGAGAGGAGCTGCTCCGCCCGCCGCTGCCCGCCGGCGCCCCGGGCCCCAAGCGCTTGTGCTCCCGGGCCTGCCCGGCGGGGGGCACCGGGGCCGTTCATCCACGACCCGGGGCCGCCGGGGCCGGTACGGGGCCGGGCGCGGGGGCCAGCGGGGCCCCTCCGGCTCTGGCCGGCTGCTGCCCCGCGGCG
>JANHGN010013309.1:0-26648 GCA_024605025.1 Megaceryle maxima
TAGCTAGGTTGAGCTCTAGCTGCACACTGGCTCTCCTAATTTTCTCCCTGCATAGCTTCACTACATCTCGATAGTCTCCATGAAAGATCTGCCCCTTCTTCCAAAGGTCATAGGCTCTGCTTTTGTTCTTGATGTCCAGTCAAAGGTCCCTATTTATCCAGGCCAGTCTCCTTCCCTGCCTACTTGTTTTTCAGCACACAGGGACAGTCTTATCCTGTGCCTTTAAGACTTCTCTCTTGAAATATGTCCAGACTTCCTGGGATCCTATATCCTCAGGGCAGCCTCCCAAGGGACTTTGTCAATCAGTCTCCTCAGTGTTTGCCCCCTGGAAGTCTAAGGTTGTTTCTCCAAGGATTGAAAACTCAAGCATCTCATGATCACTGTGCCCTAGATGTCCTCCAACCTTTACTTCCCCCACAAGTTCTTCCTTGTTCACAAGAAGCAGGTCCAGGAGGGCACCTTCCCTGGTCACCTCACTTACCAGCTATGTGAGGAAGTTATCCTCCACATATTCCAGGAACCTCTTGGAATGTTCCCCCTCTGCTGTGTTGTATTCCCAGCAGATATCTGGGAGGTTAAAGTCCCTCACAAGAACAATGGCAAATGACTGTGAGATTTCTCTCAGCTGCTTATAGAAAGCTTCATCAACCTCACTGCTTTGGTTGGGAGGTCTATAGCAGACTCTCACAGTGATATCAGCTTTATTAGCCCTTAACCTAACCACTCTCAATCCTGTCATCACTATACTTATTTCCAAGCTCTCATAGCATTCTCTAACATACAGCGCCACTCCACAGACTCTCCTTCCCTGTCTAATCCTCCTGAAGAGCTTGTAGCCATCAACTGTGGTACTACAGTCATGTGAGGCATCCCACCATGTGATAGCCGCTATGTCATAGTTTTCCTGGTGCATCATGCCTTCAAGCTCCCCTTGCTTGTTCATACTGCATGCATTGGTATAGATGCATTTGGTTGCTTTTAATCAAGATCGCCTGTATAAAAAGGAAAGAAACAGGACACTGTAGTTTAACTGCAGGTATAAGACTTAAGATAGAAATTACCAGCTAAAATTTTATGGCCTGGTATAGGTTAGACAAAATTATCATAATGATCCCTTCTGGCCTTAAGAATTTATTTTTTTTTTTAATTAATTTAAATCAAATTATGTCCTATCTCTTTTATGCTGCTGCATTAAGATCAGGATCTGTTATCAAATATTTCAACAGAATCTTACAGAATAACTCTTGAGGAGAATGCTGGCTCTGGGCAGATCTAGAATTGCCCTTAATTTTTCAAATTTTATTCACCTTATAAAATCTATCTCTCCCAACTAAAGTTTCAATATTCATAACTCAGTAGTCCTATTATTATATTATATACATGAAAGCATAAATGAAAAAAATAAGGTGTTATGTGCTATTTCCCAGACCACAGCTCCTACCAGATGTTTGCAGTTTACTGGCCAATGTATAGTATTTGTTCCTACTTGATGATATCATAAGCAGAGAAGGGACCCTTCCTTGACTCTGAAGCCATGCAAATCTCTTAACTGTCTGTTGAGATGAGACAAAGTTCCCAAAATCTTTTATCTGTGAAGTCAAACAATGGGATATTATCTAAATTAACACACAGTCTACATTCTGTGTCAGGGCAGAGTAATAACGCCAAAGAATTTGCTGGAATGAACAGTTTGTAAAGGACAGTGGAAATACCTCTTAGCATTTTGCCCTTTTCCCCACCCATCTTTCTCTATGCACAGTTGTGTCATATTCAATTTTTTGCACTTCCTGTCCTGTCATCAGTTTTTCACGCCACCTGTAACTCAGCCTTCCCCTCTGCCCTTTCTTGTGATAGCTGACCTAGGTTGAAACAGGAAACCAGTAAATTCTGTGGCTCAGCCAGACATTCAAACCCACAGTACTTAAGTAAATTCTAAATTGGTTAACCACAGAACAGAGAAAAATGCATTAATGTGTGCATAGTCCTTCTGGAAACAATGTTTCATCTAATCAGCTTTTTAGCAACTCCAGTAGCAACCTCAGTGACAGCCATGATGATAGCCACTGAAAGAGCGTTAACAGCATTTTAAATTTTATTTTCTGCTGCACCAGAGAATTTTAAATTTCATTTCAAATTACCTAGTGTCTGATTAAAAGTAACAAACCTAAAAGGAAAGTGATCTCATTTAATTGTAGTGCTTGATTACACTTCATTTTTAAAGGTTGCTTTCACTTTATGTAACTGGTTTTTTGTTTTGTTTTGTTTGTTGTTAGGGGGGTATGACAAATAGTAACGGGGTTTCATTTAAAATCCTACTCAGCAACTTGATATGCCTCAGTACCAGAAAGTGCAAACAGTGAAGGAATTATGGAATTCATTTATCTTTCCCTTTTTATCAGCTCTGTGTTACATTAAGAAATTCACTTATTCTGAGTGCTGTTGGCTCAAATTCTTTTGGAGCTGGCATATGTTTTATTGCAATGATTGATCATTATGTACTGCTGCAGTGCTATGACAAGGGGATGAATAGCGAATGAAAAAGTGTCTCTGGGAAAGGAAAGACAAAATATGCCCAGTTTAAGACTAATTACAATAGTGCTTATCACTGAAGACTCATGAAATATAGACCAAGAGCATAATGAGAAGCATCCTGGTTGTTACATATCACACAGTACTGTCATTAACAAAAAAATACATAAACCTCAACATTCATATAAAGTCGATTAAATTATCTTAAGACATGGAGATTAAATAACTCAAGTAAGGTGATGTAGCAAGTCAATGGTAGAGTCAGGAATACAATGTCAGGGTCCTCTGTCTATGCCAAGTGCTCTTGCCTCTGGCACACTGGCCTAAAACAATAAGGCTCCAGCATGATAGGAATTAAGATATCCCATAGCTCCTGCTTGCAAGCAGGGTTTGGAGCAGTTTATCATGTGCATTCCAGTGCAAGAGGTGGATTATATCAATACCTGCTCCTGCTCCACAGCTGATGCAAAGCTCATGACCACTTGGGGTTTTTTTCCACTGGGAGGACATTGCACAAACAAAAAAAAGATAGGATTTCTGCATGCTATTTCTTGAACACATCTCTACTGTAATACAGCCAATCAATCTCAGTGTTCCTATCTTGCAAGGCAGGATAATGTAAAAAGAATTAGTGATCTACTAGTGGAAAGGGAGAACAGGCAGCAAATAGATTAAAAAGCATACATCCAACCCTTTGTGAGAAGTGAGATGTAAAAAATATGAGCAATAATGGATAACTGAACAGATGGGTTATTATCTTCATTGAAACACAGCATTTCCTCAGGTGAATGGTTTTACTGGTTGATCAAGATTGGCACTTTGCTCTCAACAGTGGCCATTACTGAGTGCTTCAATTTAGTTTAAAAAAAAAAAAAGTCATAATACTCATAGCCATTGAGAATTCTCACTGGCATGCAATCATAGTTCATATTTTTGAGTCAAGAAAGTCACAGACTCTTGAAATTTTTCCAGTGCATTTTGGATTGAAAACATGACCTTCTAAAACTAATTTTAAGCCCAGGTTAAAGTCAACAACAGAATCAGAACTTAATGTAAATATGTGATTTTGATGTCAACAAAACATCAAAATCCAAGCAGAACAGATGTAAAGAAAACCACTGAAGTTGTTGCTCCTAAACTATGAATCCTGAAAGAAGAAATTTACCATTGCTCCCATCCAGAGCAAGACTCTTCCAGAAGGATCCTCTGAAAGAAAGACATTTCCAGTCAGATTCAGTTTTCCCTCTTGCCAGCATAGATGACAGATACAAAAAATCAGGCTGTCAGAAATGGAGGCCAGGAAATAAAAATTATTTTGATTAAGAAAAAAAACTGAACAGAGGAATCCTTTTCTAAAGTTTATCTCACTCCAAGAAACAGGCTGATCCAGCTGGATGTATTTACTGTCAGATTTTTCAAGAGTTTGGACATGGATTGAAATTTTGTGCCATGGTTCATTCTGATTTCTAACATGATCAATGAGTAATTTCAATCATTTTGTATTTCTCTGCATTGAAAAAAAACCTTGAATGACAATGTTTGAACCAATCCTGTCCCATTAATGATATTTACACCGTAACAGCATCCCATGGCCAGATCTATCACTTCCCACTGACCTACTAAGGGTGGAGAGGAGCGTGGGTGATGTTTCATCATGACATCTTGTGTAACATAACTATTTTTTTCTATTTGTGTACACAGAAAGAGTCAGGTTGTGAAGCTATTAAATTGGATTTTAAATGCTTTGACAGATGTTATGCTTTAAATGTGATTAACCTCTCTCTTCAACCTCCAACATCTGAAAACATTATTGTATATATCCTACAATGATACCAACAACAAACAGAACTCACCAGGTGAAAACTTCAGTCTCATAGCCTTAGGCAATGCATAGCTAGACAGGGAACAGGGAAGAAAAATGGCTGGGATAATTATGAAATATATTAGTAGACTCAGCCAGGAACAGAACTGCCATGCTTCATTAAGAAGATGTAAAGGCACATGGCAAAAAGCTCTGATGCTCCAATGTAGTATGGGGAAAACACAAGAGTGGTATTTCTTCAAGAGCAGAAGCTCCAGGGAAGAAATAAGGTTGTGTCAGACTCCTGGACAGTCTACTGGAAAATCTATCTTTCCTACCCATCTAATTTTTCTCTCATGCAACAGCAGAGGGAAACTCTGTGGAGGCAGCATGTAGTTAAGATTGATCAGAAAACAATACTCCTCTGTCAAACACCAAGGTTTTGAAAGCAGTTTTCATTGCACACTGAGAGAAGTTGTGTATTTTTAATTATTTTAAAGGCGGCAGGGAGGGGTGTTTGTTTTACATTTTCCTTGCTGGTTTGGTTTTTGGGGTTTTTTTAATGGAAAACAGTGTACTTCCCCTGAACATTCAGCTATTCCTGGAATAGGTCAGCTGCATGGATTTGTGAGAACTTCAGATTTTAAGGCAATGACCTAAGCACCAAGCTATCAGCCACACTGACAAAGGTTGGTGGTTCACCAATCCATTGTGGTCTGACTCAAATTCCATATCAGAAATTTTACTGAGAAAATAATTTAGTCATATCTCATGTATTTCTATGAAGAATTACAATTTTATACCGAGTTCTCTCACATAGACCAAAAATACCTTCATTTTCAATAGCTACAAGATTAGTATCTGCCCTCATCAACATCTATGTCTCTGACATAGCCGTTTCCAGACAAATGAGGACAAAGCAGGGCAAAGGCTATCACTGCCTTGAAAATTCCACTCCATGTCTGCCTTTCTTTCTTCCTGCTGCTGCTGCTAGAGACAAATGATTTCAAACATTATTTCTTTGAAGAAGGTTGAAATTCTCTTCTTAAAAACAACAAACCAGAATAAACTTTAAGGGAAATAATCCAGAACATAACCTCATCATCACTGCTGTTAGCATCCTTTCTTTTCTTTCTTTGAGCTTCTCAACCTTTGTCCCCTCTTTCTTCCTCCTGCGTGAAAAAACTGCTGCACTTTTCTTACCCTTACTATTTAACTCCACAAGGAGTAGTCAGTGTTTCTCTCTGTTTTAAAAATGGCAAGCAGGCAGGAACACAAAAAGAACCATAAAGATGGCATCTCTGAAATATGCAGGCAACACAAAACAGGGCCTTTTATGGCTAGTTTGGTTAGCAACAAGTTGTCCTCCTTGCAAGAAGGGTGTAGGATAAGCTCAGCAAACAAATGGTCACAGTCACAAACCCACATACACTGTCTGGCCTCACCACTGGCTACCTCTGAAGGTCAAGAAGTGTCTGAGCCCTGCAAACTTGACTGCCACCTCTACCAAAACAGCCACTAGGAAGAAAGCAGAAATGGAGGGAGAACCTTACGTGTCTGTGCAGGGAACCAAAGAGCTGCAGAAAATACAGCTACCCTGGATCCAACAGACTACAGGAATGGCAGGAGTCCTCTAAGCATGGGTACATTTGCTCACAACTACCTGCCTGCCTGCCCTTGCCAGAGTACTAAGACACCATCACTTCAAATCTGTCCACAGCATATTTACTGTGAACACATGATTCTCTAGCAATGGTAGTTTAAAGGTAGCCTTCATGGGTGGGTGAAAATCATGTGACCGTACATGAGGATCTAGGTCTCTGTGCATGCAGACTACACTTCCAGCCAAGAATGTGTTTTACCTCTTCTTCTAGCAATCAGAAAATTAAATAACTTGTTACTCATTAGATGATGCAGTTATTCCACTAGCTCAAAGCAGTAGGAATTATGCCATACCTATGATCTACACTGAGAAAGTATAAAAACACAGTTATAAAACACAGGTTTTATAGAAAACAGACAATATCAAATAACTGCTCAACAAAGGTCGTAAAAAATGAAAACAATTATTTCACACTGTTTCAGGAACTTCTCATCAGAAATTCATCTGATGGTGTTCACATTCCACATCACAGGCATTATGTGGAGTGTTCATTGATATACAGCATATGAATGTCTGAAAAAAAAAAAACATTCTTGATTTCAAAATTAATTTAATTGCAAAACTGAATTAGTTTCACGTTCAGGCTTTGAAGTTGTGTCTTCTGTGAAAAGTGAGCATTAGCTATTAAAATGCTAGGCTTTCATTTTTATCAACTGTAGATATTTTCAAAGAAAATTTTCTGATGAAAGAAAATGTTCAAATATAAAAAAAACCAAAAACATTTAAAAAATGGTATCATAGTGTGGATGACCAACTATCCAATTTTAAGATTCAGTTCCAGTATGGAGTCTGTCATAAGATATTAATGGGTAGATATTTCTTTTTCAAAAATATTTAACAAATCATAATAGTCAAATTAATTTAAATCAGCAGCCCCCTAGAAAAAAAAATCTACAATAGGAAAAAGGTCTTAATTTGTAAAATAAATTGTTCATTGTGAATTGTTTCTCTGGATTAAATTTCCATTTAGAATAAATTATTCCATTCTTCCTCACTCTCCCATGTTCTTTTTTTTTTTCCCCCTGCATAAAAGAAAAAAAGTTTTCTTCCTTTTCACACTGGAAAATGTATAAAGTCGAGACTGTTTATTATCTGACATGTACCAATTTGAAAATAAAACAAAGGGATGTATTTTTAAAACAATAAATTTCCAGTATGTTTACTCCTTGCATAAACAAACAAAGCTGGAGCATGCAAGAAATATATTGAAGTTAATTTAAATTGCAAATCTGACCTTATTAAAATGGCTTTTCAGAGAGCTATAAACAAACAGTGTATGAACTGGTAATGTAGCCAGAATAACAGAACACATTCTCAACTAGCATTATAATTAAAGTAAAAAAATATTGTTTTCACAGTTCTGAAAATCTGAGAAGGGAAGGAGGAGTGGGAAAAATGTTGTAAGGAAATCACATTGGGAGAAAAAAAGTGTTCCAGTTGGATGTCACCTTTAAGAATTCTTGGGACATTTACTCTTTCAAACTCAAATTCTGAAGAACAGCATGAAAATGTTATTAAGCACTTAATTTAATGTGTTTTGACTACTTTCCTCCTATAGCTACTACATTGCTGCTTAATGTTGGAAGCACAACCATTAAGATTTACTGCATTTTCTGTGAGAATAAAAATGGAGCAATTAAGATTGTGCTTGTATCTGGAATGGATGTGGAGAGCTAATAAATTTCAGAATTAAAAGCCAACAGATAAGCTGGGCTTGTTTCTTGGTTTATGGAAAATCTATACCTGAAGGCCTATTTAAACCAGTGTATTGTTAGCAAGCAAATTGTTTCCTTTTAGTTAGAAAAATAATACAGGCTGCAGAAGACCAGGGAAATTAGATGGAACAGAGGTGAAACTCAACAGGACACTTCTGCTCCCCAAAATTCTTACATGATTATGGCTCTCTGGTACATCATGCATGGCTCTCAGTAAGTGCACCAGCTCGCTGTGTGCAGGTGTTTTCTGATCACAAATGTGTTTTAACTCATGCCCGTTTTAGTCATGCCCATGTCAGAATGGATTATGTATTTGTTTCATTGAAGTTGGTTTAAAACAGATTTATTTTAATGTAATTAAGTTAGTTAACTGCATTGTCAAGAGTACATTCTCATTTGGACTCTGTGCATCTGAATAGAAAAATGGTCAAAGACTATTTTACTAACGGAAAAGAAGCAAACTGAATACTAAAATAGACAGTGATCCAGGCTACGTTAGGCAGAGTTGCAAAGCAGAGGTTCTCTTTCTTTCAGTATCTGTGTGGGATTGTTTTTATTTTGTAAGACTGGATTTGATTGTCAGTTCTTTCCTATTTAAATGGAGCGTTCACAGAGGGAATAGCAGTGTACAGAGTCATGGTGATGTTTCTCATATCTTCCCAAGCACAAAACCTCCTAAAACTCTCCAAAACACACACATTTCTTCAATATTTAGAGCTGTGTATGGAAAGCACCACCTAGCCTCTGATGAAAACTTCTTCAGTCTTTCTTGCAAATGCAATACAGCAATTCTTTGCTGGGCCTTCTTTCATGTCAGTGGTGCATACTGCAAGCATGTACAGCTACTCACACTCATCTCTGGGCTTTGAGGCAGTTTCTGGATCTCCAGGGAGGAGGTCTTGCATGAGACTTCTTTTCACTGCCTCTGCTCCGGATGAAAATATCGGAATCCTCGCTGCTTGCAGCAGTTCGGTGCTTTTGACATCAGCATGAACTAAGTACAAAGGCAAAACAGAAAAAGATGAAACAGAAGATAACCAAACTATTGTAAATCTGGAAATAAAGTTATCAGATGTGGTGCACATTCTGGATTATGTTTGTGGTGGGTCTGCCTATAAAGAAATTCCCAAAATTACTTATTTTATGTTCTGCAGAAGTCTAAACAACTGTAAGGATTTTCTGGCTCGTAGTTCATAAGCAAGTTTTGGTAATATCTAGTGCATGCAGGCAATTCACAGTGGGGGGTTGTGCAAGCGACTCAGCCTTGGTTTGCCTATCTATGCAGAGAAGACACATGGGGAGCTGTGTAGATGGCTCAGCCTTGAGTCATGCATAAGCCCCAGGCCAAAAAGGGCAATACTGCACCACACAAAGAACCAAAACCTGAGCTGAGCCTTGCAGTTCCTCAACAAATGGCATGTGCTGAGTCTCAATTCAAACCACTATTTGGTTTCCCAAGAAAGATAAAGAGAGCCTGGAGGGCTTCAGTAGTGGGTTTTCAGCCAACAATTTTTGTGTATCCGGATGGTATTATCCAATCAGGCATAGTTTTGCCACAACCATCTGAAGGGTTTCAGCCACCACCTTGTGCATTCAAACTGTATAGTCAGTCACATAAACCAGGGGATAAAAGTCCTAAGATTTTGATTTAGGAATTGAGAGTCACCTCTCCAATGCTCACCTGTACGGAAACCCTTCCCCTTTGGTCAGAACATTAGCCAAGGTAACCTTTCTAAGATTGAAAGCCCTTACCTGGAGTGGTAAGTGAATATTTAGCATGCTGTAAGTTTGTAAACATGGGTGATTAACACGTATAATATTTTTCGTGCTTTCTGATTTGTCATAATGTATTCTTTATCTTAACTTACATTACTGCATTCTTCCTTTGTTTCTATAAAACTCTGTGCTAGTGGCATATTAGGCTTCAAAGAGATGGTTTGCTTGGGCTTTACAGTTAAACCTGTGAGTTCAAATAAATCATTTGCTTAAACCTCGCAGTCCAGTCCCTTTTTGACACAACAGTAACTAAAATTGTTTGTGTGGATAATTCTTTTCACAGGGTACTTATTTTGGCTAAAAACATTGCAGCTTCAGTCATCAGCTCTATTTATCACTTAACTAAAAAAAATGAGCCATTTCTCTCCAAAACAAAGAGACAGGATAGAGCGGGAAGGCAGACAGGATAGAAGCTATAGGGTTGCAAAGACAGTATTTTATAGAAGTGTTTCTTTTCTCAGGATCCTTCTGGGTTTAAGTTTCAAATCCCCTCTCAGCCACGTGCAAAACCTGGAAACCTGGATTTATAAGATTATATGGATACGATTAATGTGTATTTGCTTTCTCTTTTTCACTTCTCAGAGTGAGGCTCCAGTTGAATTGTGAGCTGCAGAGCACAGGCCTGTAGTCAGTACAGCCCTGAAGTTCCTCTGGTCTGCTTTTCAGGCCCCATCATCCACACTCTCTCCTGCAACATCCATAAATGTGCCATGAAGTGTTGGCCTAAAGACTATGGGCTATCAGGTTGCACCAAGCTTTTGCTTACTTCTTGCATAAAAATGATAGGGATCACAATTTGGTGAGATGCATCATCTGTATAACAGTATAATAAGATCAAACAGTTACTGAGGGCTAAAAGTAAATTAAAAAATTCAAGTACCCACCATGTGAGAAAGGAGCTAAGACTCCTGCCTAGCTCCTTATGCTATAAAGTCTGCCTGGGTATTCTTTCCATCTGGAAGAGTCTTCAGTTCCTATTGGTATCTGAACAAATGCAGAATCCTTTTTTAGAGCAAGGATAAAGCAAAAAAGATTATAATTTAGAACAGACATCCCCCTTCCCCCAACCCTTTGTCTGAGAAAGGAGAGCGCAGCAGACACACACCAGTGCCAGACATGCAGGAATGTGAGTCATGTGGGGATAGATCCAGGGACTGGGATGGAGAGGAAATGTAATGGGAGCCAAAGCCTCAGCCAAGGAAGCACTACTTATATTTGTATCATTATTATGAGGGAATTACAGCCTAAGAGAGTATTTTCCATAGTACAGCAGATAGAATGATTGTTATGGAACATACCATATTTTAGGGAATGGCATTACTAAGAAAAGTCATCATATACCTTTAATCCGCTTTCCTTCATACATTTTTTTACCAGATGTTACCAGATGAGTCTGAAGTAGCCCAAGACCATTAAGTACACACACAACATTAATTCCACCTTTTTAAGTGGAATAAAAAGAAAAGATTCCAAATTAGTACTGCAGGTATGGCAGATGTGACTACATGAATCAACACAGTCTGTTATACTGAGGTTCTCAGAGACTTAAACAGATACCAGTATTATCCAGACAGCTCTGATTACAAGTCTTGAAGCGAAAGTGCCTTAGTGACAGCAATGCTCAGCTTCTGCATTCAGGACACACTGTAAATGTGATGGGGTCTGCTGGGAAAGACCACCTTATTAGTGCAACCATCCGAATTCTAGTTCAGCTTCCCAATAAAGTTTCATCTCATTCTAGGCTGGGGAATTTTTCACATGGGAAAAAGTGAAGATAAACATTCCTGGGCTGGTAACTTCCATTGATTGTTTCCATTTGTCAGTGTGAAAATTAGCCAAACAGTAACAAAAAGATTTCCTTTTCATGGTTTTCCTGCAGCTGAAAAATTACTCCTCCTTCCAAGCAGGATGTCCAGCAGATTAAAAAATAGTATAAAGTTTCCCTCACTCACAAGATAACATTTGTATTACTATCAGAGGAGATAGCCCAACTGTTTTCTGACCTGTTACAGACCATGGAACAGGGGCACACATCATAACTGGGGTCATGTGAGTTAGGTCACATGATGGTTATCAGGTGATGATGAAGGAAGAAGGAAGATGTTGAAGTCAGGCTCTCAGGTAAGAGACTCCTGATCAGTGATTTCATTTGCAGGCCCTCTCCTGCATCAGTCTCTTGCCTGATTCCCAGATCCAAGCAGTTCTGCTGCTGGGCTCCCTGCCCAACCTACACCAGATTTTTGCCCCACTTGTATTTAGATCAGAGAGCTGCCCCACAGCACCACTGTCTGGAGAGTCAGAGAGTTCACAGGAGAAATCACACAGCATAGCTCTGACTGGAGCACATTTTATGAGAACAGCAAATAGGTGACTAATCAGTCACTTGAAAGAAATACAAGGCAAAGGAGAATGCTCAGAGACATGCAGAATTGCAGCTTAAAACCATAACTACTTGTGCCCTGGGCATGGAAAATTAATTATTGCCTTCCTCTTTGCAGCAGTCTTTTATATATATTAGAAGATCAAACAGCCATACGTTCAGTTTTTTCATCACAATCCATATTCCTCTAGGCTGTTGATTATTCCCGTTGCTCTTCTCTTCAATTACATCCACATATTCCTTTGCAAACATGTAATTTACGCTAATGATAGGCAATAGATGGGAGGACCAAACCCTCCAAATAGAAGAAAAGGAACAGCTTTCAAAAAAAGACAAAATTTGCTATTTGGACTTGAGGTTTTAGGGGAGGCAATAGTTTCTACCATCACTAGGTATAACAATACATAACAAACCTGCTTGGACTAGTTTCTATAACTATTCTATTAAATGATTCATCTGAAGATGAGAGACATGAGAATTCTGAAAAGAAAGAAAAATGTAAAATATTTAACTTAGAGCCAAATTAGAATAGAATAGAATATTACAGTCAGAAGGGACCTACAACAATCATTTAGTCCAACTGCCTGAATACTTCAGTGCTAATCAAAAGTTAAAGCAAATTAAGGGCATTGTCCAAATGCCTCTTTAAACACTGACGGGTTTGGGCCATTGACCATCTGATTTATGGGACCAGTGGTACCCATAGTTTAGACAGATGATACACAGTCTATCTGTAAGAAGAAATGACCTCCTAAAACACATGATGTCTGCAGAGCTCAGGGTGTGGACTCACCACTCTGGAAATAAGGCACCCCATTGTCTGAACCCAAAGTGGCACAAGCCTGGCACACAGATGGCCCTGAAGATACATTTAAATCATGTCTCAAACTCATAAGACTGTTACCACCTCCTCTGTTCAAAACCTTTCCCCAGCATGTACTGACTGGCTCAGAATCAAGATGAGTGACACTAGCTGTATGGTTTGCCCTACATACTAATACTGATCTGAGATGAAAACACCACAAACACTGTAACTATCACAACATATATCTCTGGCACCTCTCACAGCATGTGCTGTCTGTCCTACAAGCTTGTTTGTATTTGCAGAGATACAGATGAGTCGGGGAAAAGCTGTTGCCTCCTCAGGGCTTCCATCCTCTCCTCAGATTTAATGATAATAGTAATTCACTGTGAGCGTGTACAAAAACACAGGTTAGAAAAGCTCTGCATAGTAATTCCTGCAGAGAAGTTAAGTTTTTGGTTGATATTATAAACTGAACTATATTCTTTATACTTATTAAGTTACAAATCATCTACCAACATATTTGTTCCCCGGTCTTCCACCTCCTTTATGCTGCCCCTGCACTGATACCAGATGTGAAGACTGCAAAGATCACTGAAAGAGATTTCAGGCACATGCAAAGAAAAAAAATACAAATCCTAAATCATGCATATATCCATTGTCAAGAGATTATATATATGACATGGGTAAAAAATTACATTCACAAGGAAGCACTACAACATTTGCATCTCTTTGTTTCTTACTTCATGGGATTTTCTGAATTTGGTCAGTTATTATCCACCAAATGGAAGGCAACATTTAAGGCTACAGGATAATATTTGTCTAGTCTGTAGCCCAGAACAGGTGAAAATACCATCAGAAAGAAAACCCACCTTGACTAGGAAGCTGATTATCAGTTTCTAATAGAACTGGAAATATACTGAAAGTACAGTACACATATGCTATATAGCAGGTACATGTCACAGAGGTTGGTATGGAAACATATTGTCATTTGGGTGGAAACCCTTAAAAAATTGAAGGGGTTGCCTGCAAAAAGAAACAAACAAACAAACAGGAAAAACCAAACAAACAAAACCACAAACAAACTAAACTCAAGAGTCATTTCCTTACATCTCAAGAGCTGAATAATATGAACCCCCCCAAGATAACCTTTTGACACTAAAGGAAGGATGCTCAGATATAAAAGGGAGAGAGAGGCACAGGTTGGGAAGGAGGTCAGCTGCTCTTTGAGCTCCCCAACTACCATAACAAGTAGTTCTGATAGCCCGCAACTAGCAAAGCAAAATGTGACAGTTCAAAGATGGTTTGGGGTAAGAAAAGTGATGGAAGACTGATGGAGATTGACTTAATCAAGTATTAAATATAAGGCAAATAGACTTACTGTTTGATTAATAAAGCAATAGCTCAGGCCCTGAAATAAAGCCAAGGTGCCACATGCTAATTTGGTGGAGAAAAAACGACTCAGATATTGGCCTCAGATGGCTGGAGAATTTGGGGAGAGTAAGACTCTAGGACAGACTGAACTGGAAGGCTATCTAGAAATGAATCTACAGAATCAAATCATCTTTGATGGTCAGAGAGTGAGTAGGATATGATGTTTCTCTTCACAAGGACTAGGCAAAAACATTAGTACTAAGGACTGTTTAGTAGAGGGAGAGCTAACAGGTGAGGAATTTGACATTTCTGAGTATAGAGCTAGGCAGAGAAGCTTCCTTTGGTGGAACCAGTGGGAATATAAGGCAGTGAGTTCTACATGGCTCACAAGCCCATCAGGCAAATATTTGAAAGAATAATGACACAATAAATGTGGCATTTTATAGCCTCAGCTAATGAGCAGGCTTCAGCACCTACAGCTCTAACATAATTGAAAAGCAGAGCACTACTTAACCTATTTCTTATCAGTGTAGGTGTTTCATCCTCAAGGCTCAGTTCAATCTCCTTCACTCATTTATTCCATCAGTGATCTGCCAAGAGTATTTCCCCCTTTACTAGGCTGGTGGATTCTGCCTTCTGTAAAAAGCAGGACTATTAATTGGAATAACTCTCTCTAGGATTTGCTTCTGTTCTTTGTTTTTATGGGTAAACACCAGGTCCCACTGCCTTTTTTCTCTCCTGTGGTGATATTAAACACATTCACTGCTTTTACAGGATTGATCAAAAGTAAAAATATTGTTTTCATGCAGGTTTTGTAACAGTCCTCCTGAGAATAAAAAAAAAAGATAAGTAGGTAGAATAGGCAGGTTGAAGAAGACAAAAGAGCAAGGCATCTGTCTGATGCAATATAGTTGCTACAGCTTGATATTAACTGATTCTGAGGTACTGTCCACCCCAAAACTCTTCCTCAAGTCTGCTTGAGTTGTGGATGCTCAACCTGTACTTTTGGTTAATACTACAAATAGGTCATGAATCAATTTTGACCTGATTTTCCAATGCACTCAGGATTTCACTATCACTCTGTCACAGCAGAACAGCAGCTGCTAGCTGTTCCATTCATGTAAAAGGGGAGTCAACAACACTCTTGAGAAAGTGTCTTGGAAGTCAAACACCTAAAAATTAAGAACTCCCTATTAAAGAATCAAACCTTACCTCTTCAGCTGGACTGTTCTAGGACTGTTGAAGCCCTACTTATCCCTTCCTTATCCCTCCAAGGAAATCTCCAGCCAAACCAGGAAACCTAACCTTAATGTTCCCAGCATTGACAGAGATGGAAAAGAAATGTAGGCTTTTTTTTTTTTTTTTTTTTTTTTGATAAAAACCTTTTGGGTTGTTTCTGCCCCCAGATAAAAATATGAAAAGGAGGAGAAGGCTGATTCTGCAAGTTACCCTTACAGTCCTGACTAAATAATAGACACAAGAGTGTCAGTGACCCTCTTATTATCTGCTGACCTGCTTAGAGCAAGATATGCCTGCACAGAACTGGTCCCACTGACATGTTTACAGCTCTAAGCCCATTACAAAGGCTGAAGGGTTTAGTTGAAGGAAGAAAGAATACATGTTTTCTTGGATTTATCTCTACAGGGGGGCAGTGGCTAAAAAAATCCTATGGTAAAAACAAGTCAAACACTAATCCTCTTTTATTTCTTGTCTTTGCAGCAGAAGTAGAAGGCTCTGCAGGCAGCAGCAGCACTTACTTCGGAAAGTCAGGCAACAAAGCTGAGAGCCCTTGGCTGTATTCGTGCATCTCAGGCAGGGAGCCAGGGCACTTGGGCAGGAGAGTCAAGGCAGTGACTAACAGATCTACTGTTTTGGGATGGAAAGACCTAGTCCACAGACCTTGCCTGTGGCTGCTATGGCAACAGAATAAGAATGCAGAGGGGACTTTTTTTTCCTCCTCTGTGCTGAGTCACCTGCTCAGCCATGAAGAGCAAGTGAGATTGTTTCGTTCTGAAGTGGGTGGGCTGTTTCTATATTTCTGAACAAAGCATCACAAAGCAGTTAGTACACATCACAGCTGTAATCCCAGTACTCTGTATGAAAATAGGTCCTGCTTGCTACACTTATCACTGAAACATAGCCACATCACAGAGGTTCAGTGATGCAGAAGATAGCATACCAGTAATCCAGAACCAGTACAGATAGGCAGAGCACAATGCACACTATTACAGGTTACAGGGCTCCCAGCCTTAGTGTTGCAAAGCCTGACACTGCCTAATTAAGTCCTATCTTATCTCATATCACATCTAAAAGGCAGTTATTGAGGAGACACCATGCTTCCTAATACTGCTGTGTACCTTTGGCTGTATGGGCCAGTGAGAGAAATCTCCAGCTCAGTGGCCTACAGCATCCTGGGTTTCCCTCAGAGGTTTCCCGTCCAAGTTCTGGCCAGCTTATGAAGACTGACAAGCTCAGTGTCCCTGAGTGCTGGTGCTCTGGGCATATGCTGAGATAATCAGACGCTTGGTTTCACCCTCAGCTGACTCCATCACCTATTGCAGGAAGAACTATGGTTATGCTGTACTACACAGGAAAAACCTAACTATCAGCTGTCTAGGGAGAAATGACGCTCCTGTAAATGTAGATTATTATTTCATGAGGTTTTGTGGGTTTTTTTTGTAGTTGACATAGTGGTCAAAAGAACCTAGCCACTTTCATTAAGCAAAACACTCTCCACAGAGCACATTGCCCCAGAGAACTGGTTCCTGAAAAAGCCAAGACAAAGACTAGGAGCAGGAAATGCAGTCACATCTACAGAACCAAGGCAAAAGGGATTTACTACCTGTCATGCAGGAAGTCTGTGCCCAAGACCAGATGCTTTGAGACCTTGCAGTCTAACAGCTAAACACAAGACGTTCCTGCCTTTGTAAGACCAGACCTGACAAACTTTCAGATTGATTTTGAGCCTTTCATTTCACTTCACTTTCACTGCTAAAAGTAACACTGATTTTCCCAAGAGAAGGAGAATATTTCTTTGCCTCTCTGAGGTGCCACAGAAATTAGCATGGGTATAACTTTTCAGGAAGCTATGGAAATAGAAGGCACTGTAGAAGTCCAAAGCAATATTATTATATGGCTCAGAAAATGATACAATATGCTGACAGAAATTACACAGTAAAGTGCTTAATAAATTTACAGCTAGCATAAAAAAAATCTGTCAGTAATAAACTCCTTTTGCAGTTGACTGCAGACCTGTGTTACCAAAAATTATCACCCCCTTGCAGACCCTATAGCACTCCACCTTCATACTCAATAAAATGGTGCCCCAATGACATTGACAGATTTTATTTATTATCTACAGTAATGAAAAATGCAAATAATTGACCATATAATTCTTGGCCTTAGTCCTAAGTTGACATGTTAAAAAAAAGCAATAAGACTTTATGCACACTTCAGTGAATGTGTTTGCATCTGAGTAAGCTATCAAGCTATAGACCTATTTGAATCTGGTATTTTAGAGGTAACCTTTATTCGCTTTTGCAAGTTCTCTTACTTGCTGCCCCAGATATTACTTACATGATGTCTTATTGCAGAATCTTCTGGGCAATCTGTCCTTACATCTCTGTTTGGCCTGAAGAGCAACAAACACATGTCCAAAAGCCTTAACAATAACAGAGAACAACAATAAAGCATCAGTAGATATTTGTTCCCTTCCAGCATGATGTCAGCTTTTCCTATTACTTTGAGTAGACACAAATGATGTATTTGTGCACACAAGTGATTGTGGAGAATAAACATGCCACCACAAATGCCGAAGGCCAGTAATGTCCATGGGTTCATTTTGAAAGGCCTTTGATTTAATTCTTGTTAGGCATAAATGATCTGGTGATCAATTATCTGATCAAAACCAACATCTTGTCCACTCAGCTGTCAGCACTTTCCAAAAGGCGAACAACACAGAGAATAATTTGTAAATAACAGAAGGAAAGCAGTTCATGCAAACAGATCAATAGACAAATGCATAGAGAAAACAGGGCCTATTGACAGTTTAGTCATAAAGAGAAGTAATTAGAATTCATTAAATCAGTATTACTAGTTTACCAGCTTTACTATCACACTTCAGGAGACACTGTATTTCAGAAGAAATGCCTCAGTAGTCTGAGTACAACGATTTCAAAGTATTTGAATGCCCATCAAATACTGCTTTGAATCCAGACATCAGCACAAGCTTTTGTCCGTTTATGGATGATATGCTATGTATCAGGATGTTTACTGAATGCAGAGAAGACTTAGAAAGCAGTCTCCCCTGCCAGGATAATACCAATCATATGTTAGCTTTTCCTTTTTTTTTTTTTTTTAAAGGAAAAACGGTAGTCAACAGCATCCTTGGCCAATCTCCTCAAGTCCAGCACAAGTATGCTATGCATGACTCATATCTTTCTGTTTGTTGCAATGCTGTAGATGGTGGCTTCTTATTTTTATGCATACACATTTATGTTTCTGTGCAGAACTTGCCTTGTCACACTGATCTAAAAACTTAGTGCAGACCATGAAAGCTACATGTTCTGTCTTTCCATTTAATTTACCAGACTAGACCACAGCTAACAGTACTAACAGAGAAAGTGTTAGTTTGACTCTTCCATGCTAATTGAAAGACATCCTATAAGCAATTTAGCTGAACTCTGAAATACAGCCCACTGTCAAAACAAGGGTCAAGCAGTAGTTGTGGGGATGGGAGACCCCCCTATGGCCCTCAGACTCTAGGACTGGTTTCTCTAGTCTCTACATACAATTTCTATTTCAAAGGCTGTTGGAGCTACATAACTTCCAGAGAGAGTGCAGCAGGGCATGACAATAGAGTGCTTGTCACATCAGTAGGTGGAACATACAGATTTAGGAGAAAGGTACTGTTTGCACTATATGGTTGAAGTGCAATGGGGCAGAAGGTGCTGACCCTACCTGTAACTAGCCAAAGCTGAGTGACAGAGTATGCTTGGTCAAACAGGGTCAGCGTGGAGTGCAATTCATTACCAGCTACCAACCGCGCAGTTAGAAAGATGCTGTCACTAATGCTATAGCCATAAATCTTTACCTGAATCCTACTGAAGGACTTAAATATCATCCTGATGAGATTCTTATCTTTATGTATGTTATGAGCGCGCATTCATGACTTGGAACTCAGAGAAAAAAATATTGTGCAAAATATGCAAAGTCTAAGACCAGCCTAGCTCCTTCTTGCAATAAACATTTGTTTATGGATCCTTGACAAAACACCAAAAAAAAAAAATAGGGAGCTGAGCAAGTCATTTGGCAAAGGAAATGATGAAGGAGGAAGTGTTTTTTCAATACAATAATGTCTCAAGAACAATACACATTTATCATACTGTGGGAAATGTCTAAATTATTTTGATATATTTACAGTGGTGTTGCCCTGTGTTATGTCTTCCAAGGATGTGATGACCAATGCCACAAGGCCGCCTCAAAAATTTGGCATAAACCTAGTAAATGTATATAAATAATCCAATATTTCTTTGACATGTATTGGCTTCCCAGGGGCTCATGGAATATGAAAGACAGGCCTCTGGAATTTTAAGCAGTGTTGCCTTATGTAGTTGAAAAGCAAAAGATGGAAGGACTTTGTGTACCTGTAGTTTGAGATCTGAAGACAATCTAAGAAGCTAAAGATGGGAGAAGAAGAATCTATTGAGCACCTTCTGAAACCCAAGATAATACAGGTACCAATCTCTCATCCAGAGACCATCAGTTAAACCTTATATGTCAGTGACATCATTGGTGTTTAACATTTGCATTCCCTGAAAGAAATGAGAAATTAGGATTGCGCACAGTTCAAGATGCCTTGTCACATTGCTGAGATTTATTCCTTGTTCACTCTACTAGGATATGTATACAGCTAGAATCATTCAGTGCAGAACCAGGAAAAAGAGGATTTTCCCCCTACTACTCCCCATCTCCTATCAGACTGTGGTAAGTGGGAAACAGATTTTGTCATTGTTCAGGTATTTAGTTATGGTGGTTTGACCCTGGCTGGACATCAGGTGCCCACCAAGCCACTCTATCACTTCTTCCCCCACCAACCTCCCACCCCACCTTCTCTCATCTGGACCAGGCGAAGAAAATAAGGTGAAACTCCTAAGTTAAGGCAAAGGCAGTTTAATGAAAAACAAAGCAAGGATGCATGTGAGGGAGCAAAAGAAAACAAGATTTATTCTCTACTTCACATCAGCAGGAAACATCTAGCCCCAGGAAGCAGGGCTACAAACATGTATCGGTTTGTCCAGAGGACAAGTGAATGCCCCCCGACACTCCTTTTTCTAGCTGTTACTGTTGATCTGACATCATATGGTATGGAATAACACTTTGGTCAGCTTATGTCAGCTGTCCTGGTTTTGTCCCCTCCCAAGATCTTGTCCACCCCACCACGGGGTGAATGTTGAAGAAACAGCCTTGGTGTTGTGCAAGTCCTGCCCAGCAGCAGCCACAGCACAGGTGTGATATCAGCACCTTTCTCTCAATACAAAGCACAGGGCTGCTAAGGGGAAAATTAACTCTATCTCAGTCAGACCCAATACATTAGTCTTTCTACACAATGCTTCAAAATGTGACTTACGAAGTTCTCAGTCTGGACAGGAAGGAATGTACCCAGGAGGAGAATTTCATTAATCAAAACTAGCATTATTGGTGATAGCTAGTCCAGTGTTGTGAAGATCTCAAAATCTGTGCTGTTTTCTTAAAATATATTATGGCTATAAGCAACGCACTGAATTGCAAAACTATAAATGCAAATAGTTTATATGTCTGTGTGCATACATATCAGGAAAAAAGCAGAATGTAGACAATGGAATAGCTCAAACTCCAATTCAGTTATGCTTGCAGAGCTTGATTTACTGTTTTTAATAGGGTGACTTCTCTATGCTGGAGCAGTCTTAAGCATCATTAAATTATCAAAATTTGTTGCAAGCTAAGAACATAATATGATTTTGTAGCAGCTCAGCTCAAATACAATAGCTCTTCTCACAGCAATTTTAAGCCACCATTAAATGAGGCGGAGATCGGAGTGAACCTTTGTGTACCCCCAAAAAAAGCAAAAAACCTCAACATTAGGGAAAAATGGATTGCCGGTTTAGTTTCCAGGACTATGTCAGACAGAACAGGTGTCTGAATCTTTTTATTTCAAATCCAGGCCCACAAAACCGGCTTCCAGGTTGCGTATTGCTCTGAATTGTGAACTCTTTCCTCTATTTGAAAAATTCTGATCTGTTCTGGAATAGTAATATATCCTTTAAAAATCAGCATTAGGAAGGGCTGCTTATATGTATAAGCCATGAAATATGCATAAGAAACACCGAAGTCAAGCTTGTTTTGGTGCTTTTGATTGAATCCAAGACAAGGATTCTTCTCCCAAATTACTAATGATAAAATGAGAGGAAATGGCCTCAAGTTGCATTAGGAGAGGTTTAGATTAGATATTAGGAAGAAATTCTTTACTGAGTGGTTAGGCACTGGAACACACTGCCTAGGGAGGCAGTGGAGTCATCTCTGGAGGTGTTTAAAAAACAAGTAGACATAGCACTTGAGGCTGTGGTCTATTGGATAGAGAGGTGTTAGGATAAAGGTTGGACTTGATGATCCTAGAGGTCCTTTCCAACCATAATGGTTCTATAATTCTAAGGAGACATGCCAAATGCACCAAGTGGATTCAAGGAAGGACTATACTGAAAAAGACTCTTTTTCTGTGGTTCTTAAATCCAAGAAAGTTATCAGACCTCTTATGTCACTTTTGCACATTTTGTGTGTGAACACAGTCAATCGAGTGTGTCTTCTCAATCTGAATTCCCCTAGAGTTAAAATCCTGATCTGTATGCAATCAAGGTCCAAAAAAAAAAAAAAAAAAGATGTCACTGAAGATACAATTTCACAGCAAAAGATAAAGTTCTTTTCTTACAGCCATGACAAAAAAAAAAAACCAGTCACTGCCTTGCTATCCTTTCCTCTCCTATTCTAACCTCAGGCACAGGTGACAGGTACCCAGTGTTATGCTCAAAACAATGTTGCAGCAATGAGATGGGTTTGAAAACTACCCATTGGTGTGTCTTTCTGTGCTCTTGCAGAAGCAATTTTGAAAATGTCACAAGGAACACATGGCTATTGCTTTAACCATCAGGTACTTGTTAAACACCATAATTTCTTTGTGAGAAGCTAATTCTGGTTTCCTCAGCCTCCTTATTTATTTCAGAGATCTGGTTGCCTTGACATAACTTCAGAAGATATCAGAACCATGCTGTCAATGTTCTCTCTTGAGTGGAAATTTCCCCCAGCATTTTCCAAGTTTTTTTTTTCCCCCATACAAAAGACATCTTTTGCAACAGAATGGAAATTCCACTTTTCCATGACAATTATAAAAAGATGAATAAATATTAAAAAGAAGCCTTATCATTGCAGTCATCCAAATGAAGTTAAATATTTAGGTATACTTAACGCAGCAGACGAATGCCTCCTAGGTCTTGGCCACAATTCCCTGCCTGAAGCAAGTCCCAGAAACCACAGCTCATCTTAAATCACTTGTGTGCGCATAGCAACTGATCTTTCATTTCTCAGTTGTTGTGTTGCTATCACCTAATTACAGCCCAAATTTAATATTCCAGTTCTCAAGGATAAATTCCATGCTGATTTCCTATAATGCAAGGTATTATTGCCGGGGGGGGAATTAAAAAAGGCAAGAACTATAATTCTTTTATTTGTTGTCCGAGTTATGATATTTTTTCATTTTTGATAGCATTTTTATGAATAGATTTCAAGGCTGGAAAATAGAATGACGACACTGGCACACCATTTTACAGGCAGGGAATCTCAGATACAAGAAACTCACATCAGTGGCTAAAATCTTGACTCCAGGCAGGACTGGTATCAAAACTGGGTAATTCTTCAGTAATTCAGAAACATCCCAATCTCAGATACACAAGGGTTTATTTTCTCCAGTATTAGAACTCTACAAATGGTCTGACAGCACTTCTGTGTTTGGCCTATCACTCAACAGGGGCATCAGCAGTACTAGCAGATTATAAAGGTGGCATTCTGTCCTCTCTGTCTAAAAGTGAAATCCTACCTCCTAAACTTCCTTAGTCATTTGATTAGCCTTCCTTTTCATCAAGTGAGTTGTAAGGACAGGATGCACAAATGAAGCCTGACCAGAAACCTTCATGATCTGCAGAAGGGCTAACTACCCACAGCTCCAGATGAAGGTCACCAAGTTCCAAATCTGTAATTCCTCTGTGAGTTAGGTCCATTCCATCACTTAAAAACATCTTAAAAATAACAGAGGGTGGCTCCTCAGCCAGATATTCCTGCATACCCTGATTACTACTCCCTTGGTCTAGAGACTGGCACAAGCCCTTCATTTGATGTGGTATTTGCCATGTTACAGCTCTCAGAGACTGTGCTCTGCTGAGTGTTATATATGGCTCTCTGAGGCATCAGATTATAGCTCAACTCTGTTACTAGAACTCCTTCTTATTAACTTTACTGCTGTGTGCTATGTATTACAGCACAAAGCAATCCAAACGCCCACCAGCACTGCACATGGATTCAGTGGTTTGTCATTACAGATGGGAACGTCAGAAACAGGAGCTCTTGCCAGCAACTGGCAATCATAGATTTACAACAGCAGCTCATCCAGGCTCTTCCTTCTCTCTGTGGAACTAAAGGCTTTGTCTTAAGCAAATTCACTCACTAAATAATCTGCAAGGAGCTTTTCAAAATTACTTGAAACATTGCTAGCAGGCTGCCAAGCTGCATCCTGAGTTGACTACACAAACCACAGCTGTCCTGCTGTTACCTTGCTGGCCAAGACAGGGCCATATAACTACATAACTCACCTGCTTCAAGGATACTTGTAAATAATCACTGTCCTCTACAGGCTGTAGAGTATCTTGAGATCTCTCTCTCTATCCTTCACTTATCCAAGCACATTTTAGGTAAGCAAATTACTTTCAAAGCATTGTGGGGAAAAGGGAACACCTATCAAGGTTTAATGATCACATTTCAGTCCCTTAGCACCTCATGGAAAATTTCTTTCTCACTTTTGCACAAGAAGCTAAAGTTATAGCAAGGAAAGGCAAAATGAAAACCTGAGGTGTTCCTGAAGATCACGTTCTATCAGAGAAAACTACAAGGAGAAGAGCCATGACCCAGACAGCACAGAGCACTTAAGGACCTGTAAAAATAACTCTCAGAGGAATTTCATCAAGGAAATGGACAAAAAAAATACACAGACATTATTAAGGTTATAAACCAACAAGCACAATTTCTGCAGTTCTTTAAAGATGTTCTCTCTCATTAGACAGAGGGGCATGACACTCCCACAGAAAACATTATCTTCCTCCTCCACAGAAACTCATATAAAATGCTAGTTTTAAGAGACACTTAAGACAAATAAGCACCTCTGCCCTATGCCTTCTCCCCACCATACAAATGATGTGTCCACCCTTTAGAGAAGCAAACCTCGTGGATGCCTTATGTAAAACCAAGACTAAAGAACAGTCCCCACTTCAGTTTCATGCATCCTCTGGATATTTCTATAATCTCCATCAAAATCAGAAACATTTATCACCTTGCTTTCCAGAAGGCAAGGCACAGAAATACGTTTTCACGTCAGGATCTTGTACCTTTGTTTTAAATACCACAAAGTCTATCTGCTTCCCAGTCCCTACACACATCTGGGTAGGCTCTTTCTGGGATGATGCCAAAGGCATAAGAAAAAAAAAAAAAGAAAAATTAAAAAACAAACCAAAACCACCTGTGAACCCATAACGAAGGATTTACTTGAGCAACATGTTACCAGAGAGGCTGAGCCGAGATTGTCAGCCAGCATTGAGCTGCCTGACATTGGCAGCCTGTGAGGGACAGGGAAGGACATTACCTCGGGAAGTCTGGGGCTTAATCCAGAGTGAAAGCAAATAGCTGGCTATTAACTTACAGCACATAAAGCTTTTGAAAACCTAGCATGAGGGAGTGAATTGCTTTCCTGGTAATCACTGCTCATTTACCTCTCCCATATTTCTGATTATGCTCTTCTGAGGCACTTGATAATGGCCAAACCTGTCCTCCCTTTCTGCTTTCACACTGTTGACCCTTTTGCTTTTACGAGTTTCTCAATCACCCCAAACTTAGATAGTTCCAGTTACCAACGTGCTCTTTATGTCCTCCCTTCACACATGTTTACAGGGCTGCTGCCTTTCCTTGTCTCCAGACCTCTTTGAGCAAAGAATTGCTTTGTTCAGGGGTAAACTGGATGACAGTTCCTCTCTCTACCAGTGCAAATATGCTGTTGTTTTCTCACAAAGTGTCTCTGTCCTTTGCAGTTGCCCAAGCTCTCAATTTGATATTTTGAAATTAAAATAGAAAATATGAGCCCCACACCTCAAAAAAATCTCAAAGCAACAGGAAATAACAATCTTGCAAGAGTATGTTGTAAAAAGCTCCTCTAGACCTTTCTTATTTGCTCTCACAGCTAGTCTGGGGTTTTGTCCTGTGATCACATACATGCACATGCACAGCTCTCCTGTACAGTCTCAACAGAGCACACATGTCTACATGCATGAGTACACATATGCATGCTCCCAGGGAGACCTTCCAATATCAGGGCTGTGGTGTGTAAAAGGCTTTTAAGATACAGGCTGTAGCAGCGCAATTATCAGCAAGAGTAAACTCATTTTGCACTAAAACTAATCATTGCAGATCTTTACATAGCTTGAACACATGAGTTAAAGATTACCGAGACTCACACAAAAGCTATGCAACTGGCAGCAGCTGGACATTTGGGGCTTTTTCTTGTTTTAATGACTTTGATCCCGACAAACCACTTTAGATAATAGATGCTTTACAAATCATTTGGATTTTTATAGGTTAATCTGCTTAAAGCAGATGCAAAATTATTAAAAGACATTAGTATTCCTTGTAAGGGTAGCCTTAGATTTTGTACACAGAAGGCTGTCCATAAACTCAAACTTATCTTTCCTCTGAAGTAAAGCTGCATTCATCCCTTGTTTTTATGTCAGAAAGGCTGGCCCCATACCCAGCAGGACAGCTATTTACTTAGTCATACTTCCACTGCCATCTAGTGTCTCCAGCACAAACTGCAAGGTCCTTTTCCTTTAAGAACTTGTCACAAAAGATAAAAAGTCCTAAGGTTCATGTCAAACCTCAATTTTTCATTCGGAAACCAATCTTTGTGATAACACTACAGATTTTATTCTGAGTGCAGATCAGACTTGCTGTAATGAGGTGTGGGTTTTTTTTGGTAGCCTGAAGTATGAGCTGCCCCTCCCGACTGTCTGGGCTGAGTGGTGGTTTCAAATACCATGTCAGTCACACTCAGTGAACTGGAAAAGCATTGCTGTTTATCTGGTTTCAGTTAGGACCTAGAGACTTTTCACAGGGAATTAGATCTCTGTAGTTAAGCAATAATGCGAACAGTGTTCATTAGCTTCAGAAATACAACACTGAGAAAAGGTGACTGCAGCTGCAATTGGACTTGGCTTCATTTTAATTTCCTACCACTCTGCTCTTTTGCTAGGTATGTCTTTATATAT
>JANHGN010013309.1:31079-55863 GCA_024605025.1 Megaceryle maxima
AACAGAAAGAACAACAGTATTAATAAGTCACCCCCCCTTAGTAACAGAAAGAGCAACAGTATTACTAAGTTACAATGAAAAATGTACACAAGGAAACAAGAGTTAATGAACCCTAGATACTTTCGGATCAAGAGACCCTACCGCTCCACTCCTTCCTCCCCCGGCAGGGGACGGGAACCTCCGCCGGTTTCTCCGCCCCTCCCCGCCGGCTTCTCCGCCCCTCCCCGTCACTGGCTGTGACGTCAGTAACACAGCAACACCTTGCTCCCTTTGGTAGCCTATCCCGGTTGAAAGCCTTCCCCCTGCCCGTTTCTGGTGAAAATTAACCCTATCTTATCGAGCCCAGGACACTGGCTAACAAAAAGAGAAAGTTTTAGCTACTTTTATAGGCTAAAAAGCTCCACTGCTTTAAAATAAACCAGTTGGCTTCCGTCTACTGGTGGAGGTAGAAGAGCTGAACACCATCCGATTTTAGAAGTTTCTAACCAAACCTTTTAAGCTTTTAATAAACTGAACCAGTAGCAATGCTCCCACTCCACTCCAAACAAAAATAAAACCAGATACACACAAAATAATAATACATAAATAAGTGTTATTTTTGCCTCTTCACAGGTTTTTTTTTTTTTTGTTCCCCCCCCCCCCCCCTTTTTTTTTGGGGGGGGGGTGTGGGGGGGGTGTGGGAGGTGGTGTTGGTGGGTTTTGTAATTTAGATACTAATTTTTCTGTTATCTTCTCTTAGACCATCAAGGGTTCCCAGGCTATGGCTATGAACCATTAGCCTAGTGTACTAGGTTCTCTTTTCTTTTGCAAAATCTCAAGTTTTTACCATACTGAGCCATCCTCTACTTGAGTTCTACATTTTTGAAATGCATCCATGAGCACAGTAAAACCAAAATGACTGCTTTCGTGCTCTAAGTGAAGTTTTAAGTCTCAGTCAGGCACCCTTGACACCAAAAATGTTATCTCTTTAAAAAAAAAAAAATTAAACATTCAAACAAATACTTATGTTATTTTCACCTCCACTTTCTAGAAATATGTCCAGGTTTAGCCTAGGGTGTGCAAAAGTAAAGGACAAGTTTAATGCACTAGTTGCAAAGTTACTTGGAGTCCAGTGACAAAATTGATGTTTGGGTTCTGTATCTGTTTCTAACCTCATATGAACATAATTCCTCAAGGGGGAAAATACTATTTTACAGTTGTTTGTCTTAGTCACTATGAAAACCGCACATAACTGTTTTGGCACACAGTGAAAGCTTGGCAACACTGCTGTGACACATTTTCCTCTGCTCAATTGCTAGTAGGTGCTTTGGGTTTTTCTTGAAAACAGGTTCTGGAAACAACACCTTTATTGTTTCAGTGACACTGAGCATAAATGGAAGGAATGTATCTAGTGGCAAGGGGAGCTTGTTTATGTTAACTTTTCATGCATTAGGCATTATGGATGCTAAGGTTTCAGCCACACACAAAGAGCATTTAACCTTTACTTAAGATACCTTTGTTAGGAAACTGGATAACAGTTTGCATTTTATTTCTGTTTAAACAAGCTGACATCAATTGGCATATGATATTTCTTCTCATAAAGTATCAGAGTATAATATGCTCAAAATCTCAATCTAGCTACCTGATAATTTTGCTACAAGCCTAGCAAGTCTTTTAAAATTCAGCTTTTTGTTTGGCTTGGTTTTTTTTGTTTTTTTTAAACAACATTCCCCCATCCCACTCCCTGCATGTGCTAGATTTGTATGAATGTAGTACTTACAAAAGGGGTTAAAACCAAACCAAACCAAAATAATTTAAAAAATTAGAAAAACCCCACAAACAAGCAGCCACGTGAGGATATGAATGTCTCAAAGCATTGTTGCTCTTTGGCCATGCTGCTGAAATTGTCAAAGACAGCAATAACTATGGTGGTTAGTTTCATAATATGCACATCCCTCCAAAAAAATGGACTCTGGATAGAAGCTTCAGGTAAGTCCATGAAAAAACACCAACCTGCTGCTACCATACAATGAAACTGATTCAACAAGGAAAGAGCAAACCACTTCCACTCCAAAATCTGAACTAGAAGTTTATTTTTGATATAGTGAAACCAGGAAAACTGATTATGATGCAATGTTTCTGTAGGTAGTGGAACATACCTAGCTACTGGAAGACAGTAGTTTCAAGGTAGTTTGTATCTACTGGCATGATGGGCTGGAAAACATGACTAGCCGTATGGAATTTCTTCCTCCCTTTGAAAGTGGACCTTTAAGTTTAGGGTTTAGGATGAAAAAAGCCCGTAACAGGAAAAAAAAAAACCAACACATTTGAAGCTAGATTCAAAAGGATATTCAAAGTAAAGAACTTCTATTTAAACTTTAAAAGTAAACCCATGCAGCACTCTCCATTTCCATACATAGAAACAGACTTTCAGAAAAATCTCACAAGATCTTAGTAGTCAGCAGTTTTACATGACTAGCCCTCAAATAGATTTTAATTCTCTTAAATGAAAAAAAAGCCAACAACAAAAACCCAAAACACAGAACACCTCCCTCCCCCCCCAAAAAAAGGCAGCAAAATGTGTATTAAGTGCTTTGAAAGCAAAATAAAACATCACATCTTCTCAGCAGTAGAAATCCTAATGAATATGGATTTTGAGATACTTGTTAATAAGGACTGTTTGCCTATTCATTATCAGAAAAACCTCTTTCAACCCAATTAAGCTAATGCCAAGCACATTTATCAGCAATCACAATGGAAAAAGTGTCAGCTTTCTTACTGGAGAAAACCAAGACCCATTTACAGAAGCACTCTGCACAAATGAAGGGGTTTTAAGTGTTTTATTTGTCCATTTGGAATTATTAGTATTTATAATCAACAACATAAATCCACCCCCAGTGGAAGGCCTGACAGCCTGTTATTGCCAAACATATTACAGCCTGCTGAAGGGTGAAGAATTACAGACATATAAAGATGAATAACATTATATCATCATTAAATCACTTACACTGTTCATAACAGTTTAATCTTCTAACATTATAAATTAAGATTAGAAAAAAATCAACAGTTCCAGTGATAAAATACATTGTGTTTAGTACACAATATAACAGTACAGTGTATTACACTAGTGCATTAAAAGGTAAAAAAATCTGGTCGGCTCCTTTGGAATAATTGTGCCATTGCCAATCTCTCTCTTACACAAACTCTACTCGCAGCCACACAAGCTAACAGAAAATCTCCAAGTATCCTACTAGGAAAATCCATCACAGCTAAAATAACTTTATTCTGAGAACTACTTCTCTCCTATACTCATATTACTTGAATATGAGGACCTAAAGTTAGATTCCTTTACATCTGGAGTTATCAGTGACATCCTTTCTGAAATCAAGCAAGTAATGAACAGATTTGCATCCATACTTCAATTATCAAACAGAACTGAAGCAGAAAAATGGCTTTTTTCACTCAGTTAAGTAAATAGTTAATATTTAGAAGGCTTCTACAAGAGTTTTAAAGCTTAGTGGTTTGGATCATTTTTCAAGGTTACTAGCATGTATGAATCTTGTACATATGAATGATTCATAACCAATCAATAGCAGTATTAGTATAATAGCTAAAAGGCATTTTTACTTACTAGAGATGGAATTTTGAGATTTATTCTCCAAAAGCAAATTTGGAAGATAACCTTGATAAAAATTTTCCAGTAATAATTCACATTACATTAACTCCATATTAGAAGACAACTTCAAAGACTGAAATTAACAATTACTGGAATGAGCCTTCAAAATAAAGTGATTCAAAATAATAATCTGTATAAATAGAAGTAAACTGCAAATCTGTTCCTCAAGATAAAATACTGTCCACTACAAACAGCATCATACAGCTATTAGTGCCCTATCAAGTTAGTGGATCTGTTAATTAGGATGTGAACATGAAAAGTAGATGGACATGGGAGGCATGACAGTGAACAAGAAAAATTCAGAAGCCAGCTGAATTTGGAATGTGTGCGATTAAAGTCTCATTCAGTAACTCATTATATTCTCAATTATTTTTTTTAGCACAGTAAATTAGAAAAAAACACAATGAAGCAACAGCAAAACAGAATCCTTCCTTTCCTGAGGATCTGAAATACCCTCTGAACTTTACTCTATGATGCCTAGAAAATGTTTGAAAACAAGACACTATTATGTCAATATCACTGCCTTGCACACAAAACAATTGTGTCAACTGCTGTCATTTTATAAATAGATTGCAAGCTCTTAAAGGCAAAGACTTTTTTTAATTTTCTTTTATAAAAATAGGATAGGAATCTCCCCTGTGCTACAGTAAAATAATAAGCTAAATAAAATTGATATGGTTTAGATCCAAAAGCAAGAGATGGTTGCCCAAGTTTTCACAAACAAAAGGCCAGTTTTTCCACATGTGACCCAACACCAAAGTAAGAACTCTGCTTGCCAGAATTCATGATGCAAAGTTTTTATTCGTTGCATCATTTAAAAAAAAAAAAGAAAAAGAAAAAAAAAAAACCAACACACACACAAAAACCCCAACACCACACACCAAAAATACCACAAGGATATTAACAAACTGCAAGTTATTTTATCTTTTCATCCATTTCAACCATTTTGTTGGAAAGAGGAGGTAGTTTAGAAGTTAGGCACATCCTGCACTGCCTGACCACCCACAAGGCACATTTTGAAAATATGAACTATTTTAGGGCTGGCAATGAAAATTGGAAAAAGTAACCAGGAAGAAGTAATCAAAACGCACTTAGGAGTACTGTAATGTCTAGCCTCAGACTGTACCAGAAAAAGACAATGTCCTTTTTTTTTTTTTTTTTTACTATAGAAAAACTAAGTACTTCATATAAATTAAATTTGAATGACAGAGCTATAGAAGTATTGCCACGGGCTCATAAGGCTTACTGGCATTTAGTTAGAGCTTTCAGACTGAAAGGAATGGACACGATGTAAGTGTTAAAAACACATCTGGAGATGACTTTGTCTTCTGTTAATTTCTGAAGATATTTTAAAATAAGTGAGATAGGAAATTAAGATGATGTTACAAAAAGAGATTTAAAATCCATTATTTTGTTTTGTGACCTTGAACCAAAATATACCCCCCAAAATCAAAGGGCAAACACCCCACAGCAACAAGGGGATAGTTTAAATCATGTTGATACCTACTCAAGTAAACCTTTAATAAATATCAAGGACAGTATTCAGATTTCTTGCCAACAGATCAATCTCAGCATAACATTAAGTTGCCCTTAAATTTTGAGCTGGCTCTTATTCAAAGTAATACAAGATTAGAGTTCCTCAAATGCAAAAGTCACCTCAGCTACCTTCAACATGAAAGTTGTCAAACTGTGCAAACTCAAATGACCGAGTCCCAATAGCAGCCCAGCCATTACTTGGTTTAGAAATAGTGACATTCTCCCAGAGTGGATAACCATTTAACAGTCCAGAGGCAGAAGTACCCTGTCAAGGAAAAAAGAAAAAAAAAAATTATTTTTGGAAAATCCAGTGATTGTGTTGACAACAAGCCTACTCGCATGAGAAAAGAAACAAGGCAAAAAGATGTCACAAACTTTCAGCTGTATTTCACACATTTTCCATGCAAAGGTGCTTCTAAATATCACACAGAATCGTCCAGTGCCTATCAGCTCTGCAAAACAGACCAATGCCTTTACAGTGAATACATAAAAGGCTCATCTTCCCCTAACTTACAGCTTTGCAAACTCAGTGTAGAATCTGAAATGTAAACTGTTTTTTCTCATCCACTTGTGTCAGGCTCCCTCAAACAGCCCAACTGTCTTAAGGGTGCACCTGGCACTGATTCTGCAGAATGACGCAAAAGTTAAAAGGAACAAGATGTATTTTAGTCATTAAGCTGAGAGCAACAGAGGACAGAGAACTCCCAAGTATCATGTTGCCATTTAAATAAAAGTTTAAAAAAAGTTCCAATTTATCTTGTCAGTGTTCCACTAAACAGTATTTAGAAAAAAAAACAGTACTTCAGTTTTCTTGCATTTCTTAATCTGAAAGACAACTACAGACACAGGTAAAAGCAAAACACACCTTTCAAGGAGTTAGCATGGGAATCCTTTAAAGAGGACTCTGCACTTCTGTCATTACATCGAAGGCGTATTTGGTATAAAGTATTTTAACAGCACAGGTGGAAGTTAACATCATAATTTTAAAATTACCACCACTGTTCTGTTTTAACACTGACATGTTATGATGAGGAAGATGCTGGTGCATAATTTTAAAAGAGAGTTTGTTTCACTAGAAGACCTCCCCAGCTAGGAATCAGCTTCCACACATTTCAGGCCACATCACAGTTGCAAAGGTTACATTAGGCAAAGGGCTTAGATGTTTGGCCGAGGAGCCTTTTACTTGCACTAATGTCACACCCCACTAAGTGCACAGGCATATTTCAAGTAAAGCTTGGGGTTACTTTCCTCACCAAATGACTGTGGCCAAAATGGGGGGGGAGGGTGTGTGTTGGAAATGTGGACAGGCTTCTCATCAACTGCGGCCCAATTTTTACAATAACACCATGCCCATACTTTTCCACTATAGAAAAGGATAGCAGCTCATCTGACTTGGCTAGTACTTAACTAGATCCACATACAAGGCCTTAGCATGCAATGGGAATTATTGGGAGACAGACTTGCAAAACAGGCTAGTTTAGTAGTTTAGCGAGAATCTTCAGAACAGGAAGTTCAGTCATGATATTTTCATTCTAATTAGATTACACAAAAACCTAAAATCTGGAAAACAGAAGACTGGGAAGGGATCTTATTAATGTTTACAAATATCTGAAGGGTGGGTGTCAAGTAGAAGGGGCCAGTCTCTTTTCAGTGGTGCCCTGTGATAGGAGGAGAGGTAATGGTCACAAGCTGAAACACAGTTTCACCTCAACGTGAGGAAAAACTTCCCTGTGAGAGTGACAGAGCCCTACAACAGGCTGCCCAGAGAGGTTGTGGAGTCTCCTTCTCTAGGGACTTTCAAGACCTGCCTGAATGTTTTCCTGTGTGGCCTGTCCTATGTGTTCCTGCGCTGGCAGGGGGTTGGACTCAATTTCCAGAGGTCCCTTCCAACCTCTGCCGTTCTATATTTTGATACAAAAGATTTGCCTCTCTAGCCTTCCTATCTCCACCTTTCAACTCATCTTTCCAGTTAATTTCTATACCTTCTACACTTTCTCAAGATCTCTTTAAAAATACAGGCAGCAGAACTTGGTATGGTATTTTAATATTGACTTTTAACTGATATATTATTTATGTTTTAGATAAGGAAAACTAATGGAAGTAGACAGTCAATAGCCTAGCATAGTTTTGTATAAGCCATTTAGGACTGGAGGTTTCATAACTGGTTTTCTGGGGTTTGTTTTGGGTTGTTTTTTTTTTTTGGTTTTTTGTTTTGTTTTGTTTTTTTTTGTTCTTGTTTTTGTTTTTTTTTTGCCTGTAACCTTACCTCAAGTTTGAGAGTAAGTGTGTGCCACGCGTTATCCCGGACACCAGAAAGTCCCTTCATTAATATTTCTTCTCCAGCTGCAAAACATGCTTAAGGTTAGCAAACTGTTACTTCACTCCCTTGATGAGATTGATAAATACCTAGCCAGCAAATGGAAAACACCAATTTCAACTGCAGCACAGAAGGCAAACCTGGACTCTACATTATCAGTGCATTCTCCTGTTTTGCCAGGATTGGTTTTCCACTGAAATATCCAATTCTCTTGGGAATTTGGCCTGAGATAAGAATTCCCTCTTGAGAGTATGGGTTTGTGAAGTTTGACAGTACCTATTGCTCTGCTTGTTCTATAGATATCCTCATTTATGTATTGGAACTTTCTTAAATCAGAGGTTTTGAGTTGCCACATCATCATATTGCTTAGTTATAGTCAAAATTAAGCTAGAGCAAGAAATGGATGTGACTGACACCCTGATGGACCTAAAAAAAAAAATATAAAGTTCTACAAATAGAATTTTCAATTTTTCAATTGTTCAGGAGTCAGTTTTAGCACCAAGTTAATTAACATTCAGACATTCTAGAAAAATATAAAGATCACTGAAAACAGCTGTAGAGAAAAAAGTGTTGTGTAACAACTGTTTCGCTTGGAAATAATGAGGTGGTTAATCAAAATCCTCATCTAGAAAACAACAATTTTGACAGCCCAAGAAACTAATTGTGTAATATTATTATGTCTTATTAAAAATAAATACTGGAGTCAATACTAAACATAAGTGTGTTTTTATGTACAGCTGAAACTTAAGTTGTTATGGAGTTCAACACTGCAAAGTTTCCCTAGGGAGCATTGATACATTAAAAGAAGCTACTGGTAAGGCCTTCTTTACATTATCCATTCATGGTAAACAAGAACAAACCAACCAGCACAAAAACTAACATACAAACCTATAACCCCCACCAAAAAAATTAAGAGATAAATGAGCTACCAAATAGAATATGAGACTATTTTTAAGAGTGAAATGGGTCATTATAGGTTGTCTTAGTATCATATATACTGTACATCTAGAAGTTGCATTTGACTGATCAGAAACTATTGAGAATTTTCATTTATACTCATGAAATGATAGGAAATGCATTTAAACAACAAAATCTGTTACTGTTTCAAAGCAAATCAAAAAGAACTTTCAGCTATTGAAGTGTTATGATATACACTCATGTCCTTGTGAGGTGCTTTATAGATGAACACATGAATGTTAGCACCACAAGCAGAATATGCTCTCACGCCACTAGACTAATGGTAGAAGGCATAGTTTGTGGGAACAGTAAGACCACTCACCATCACCGCCTAAGCCAAATGTATGTACATTGACTTGCACTGTTCTACAAGACAAGACACTGCATTTCAAGCAGAATTTCTTCAGGTGTAATACAAGAATACACAAACCTTTCTGTAATTACTACTTTATCAGAAGAAAAATAATCTACATTAGACAGGTTTTGACAGCAGAAAAAAAGAAAAAAAAAAAGAGGCTGGGAAATGGACTAGCCAGTGACATTCAGATAATGTCTTCACATACAAAATGAGGCCATCATCAGAGCACAACAGGTTAAATTCATAGGGATGAAAAATGAATTACAAAATCTGAATATTAGCAATTTTTATCAAGACTATCAAAATGACCTCTCCATCTGTTAGCATCCACTTTAGCAAAGAGTTACTTACCTAGGTCACCAGTGACTCTGTAGGTACCATCTGCAAAAACCCAGAAGAAAATTCCTTTGGTACGTCGAACATATATCCCACCATTGTCGACCCTTCCTGCAATAAACACTCCCCCATCACGTTGTTTTTCTATGTAGATGTCACAAGTGACTGTCAGGTTTACCCTATAAGAGAAGTTTAGTGTTTTAATAAGCAAGGAATTTGCTTAACAGAGGGCTGCAGAAGAAAACATCAGGTAACTGAAGAACAACCTCCAGCTACAAGATGATGGTATTCTTCCAGGCCTCAGAGGGTAGCAATTCAAATCACTTGTCCAGGCCAGAAATTAGAAGCCTGAAGCATGTTCTGAAAAAAGAACTTGAGGAATCAAGAATCTTAAAGTGAAAATACCTGTAAGAATGCATAAAAAAAACCCAACCACACACAAAACACACACAAACCTCAAAAGAATTTAAGCCGGACTTCCAAATAGAAGAAAAAGTTTTAAGCATAAAGTTTATTCTTACTAAACCAATTAGTTAACAGGATCTTTCCCAAATGCTTTTTAATTTTAAATAAACATAATGCTAAAATATGCAGCTTCATTCCAATTACCATCATTATAGCTCCTAGCAAGAATTGCAATCATAATCATACTCTTATCAATACAGTCAGTTACAATTATCCAGAAATAAAACTGATTTAAGTAGCAGTTGATTCAAATCCATACAATTCTAGGAACTGCTCAGAAGATGGCAGTCTGCAACAAGTATAACTGAATTAACTCCCAGAATATTTCTTTGATAAGAGATCAATCCAATTGTTAGCAATCAAGACAGACAATACAAAATTAAGTAATTTAAACTGAATAAATTTTTTTATCCCATTTAAGAACCTATTGAAACTCAGTGCACACTGAATTAGAATTTTGACTTGGTCTTTCTAGCACCCCAAGTCACATGCACTATTCTGAAAAATCAGCTTGGATAAATATGCCCAGCAGGACATTAGAGAAAAAAAAATAATCCAAAACAGTGCAGCAGTAAGCGAAGCTACTAAAATACATGGTGAACTCTCCATCCCTAGATGTTTTTATGACTCATTTAGACAAAGACCTAGTTCATCTCAGAATTGGCAATAGCCCCGGAGCAGGACTCAGACTTTTCAAAGTCCCTTTCTGCCATCATTTCTACATATCTACAGAGTCTGAATGAAAAAACCCTCTGTCCAAAAATGAGGCTTGAGACAGATTAACTGATCATAACTCACACTGGTAAGGAGGACATGAACCCAGGTGTCACTAGAAAATAGTATTTACATACCACTGAAAATTTCCTATGAGACTGATGGTCTGGTCTGCATCAGAAGCCCAAGTGATGGGTCGCTGAACCACCACTTGGCGGAGTGTGAACACATGATCTCCTGGGTCAGAAGCATTTACAAAGTATTCAAATACACCTGTCTGATCTGCAAAATTTGGTGCTTCACTGAAAGGTGGATTACCTGTTCAGAAAATGAAACACACATCAACACCAAAACAATTCATCTGTGTACGCTTGTTTTCAGAGGTTACTTCTGAAAACATTATCCAGAATTTTGACTTACCCTATCAAAACACAGTCTCCAAAATAGAAGTTTTGGGAGTTCTAAGGTAACTTTAATTTTGGTTTCGTTTTTAAGTAGACCCCAGTTTTTGCAAACAAATGCACAAATTAAATTACCTCCTTCCCTATCTTCCTTTCAAAAAACTCTCTCAACTATAGTTATGAGCTGTATCATTTGCAATAAGACCACCCAGTTAGGACATAGTGTTACAAATACCTCATTTCAAGTGAAGAATACAGGTGTGGATTGTTGGAGAAGGAGGTATAAATAAACAAAAAACAGAACACACATTCAAACTATTTCACATCACTTATGTAGGAGGACTCAATAATTGTTATGGCCTTCTTACATTAAGACTATACCTGTGTCTGAATTAAGTTTTTGGATAAGAGAATTCTAACTTACGAATATTGAAATCATCTTTGTAATTTGAAGGAAAGGGTTGAGGTGGTGGAGGGTCTGCGCAACCGCATTTCTGCCCTGTCTTGATTGTCGTTAAAGTGTAGACTTCATCCACATTTAGATCTAAAGAAACAGTTCCCTTCCACACCTGGAATTAGAGAAAGCTTAAGCTGCAAAAATCAAACAACTAAGTAATAAAATACCCAAGTTCCTGAGTTAAAGGAGATCCTCTAAAGTCGTGACTTAAGGCAAAGATCCTGTATTCTTGCCTCAGCATTTAATATCTCTGAACTATTTTAGAAACCCTTTTCCCCTCAACTCTTCATCCCTCAGGTAAGCTTGTATACAGCTAGCAAGACTGTAGTCAAATGGATCTAATAGAATATGCCTTAATTAAGCACTTTAGGTACAAAAGTCCAATATTTCCAGCAAAGGGTGAAGAGAAACCTGAAGCTGCAGACACTAATTAAAACTGATCTACTTACCTTTACAGGATGGAGTTGCTGGAAAAGACTAGAGTTTCCAGATTCAAAACCAAGTCTAGAATGCCACACTTGAAGTGTTTGAACCATATACTACAATGAAATGGGATATAAAATTAAAAAAAAAAAAACCAAAAAAAAAAACAACCACACATAACACCACAACAAACCACACACAACACACCACAAACAAAAAAAAAAAACCACACAACACACACACAAAACCCAACACCTTGAATATTCACCCCGAGAAATATCAGTCCTCTGAGGGTATCTAATTGTTATTTTAGAGCCGTTAATCACATTAGATGCCAGCACCCTTCAAGTCATTACATATGGCTTAACTTTTTATAGGTTATGCATCAATAAGCCCTTGTGCTAACACACATTTGCTTACAAAGACAGAAAGCATTGCAATCACACGTCTAAGCTTTAGCTTCTCTATTACCAACAATGGTATCCCTATGATATAAGCTCTCTGTCTAGGAGCAACCAGGCGGAAATAACCTCCTGCTAATTTTGCTTTAGTAAGACCTTTGTTACAGGTTCAAAAATATTAGGTTTTGAGCAAAGTACTTCACTTAATATTGCAGAAGTTTGGAAATCAATAAGACATAACAACCTTAGTTATATATTTTAATTATATCCAACCCCTATATTTTTTTTATTACCCAGATGAACAACAAAGCAAGCAAACCAGAGTTTGGTTTGGATAAACCATCTAATTCTTCCCCAAAAGGGAGCTGTAAATTGTAAGCGATGCTAAACTACTTTTCCCAAAAAGACCATTTATTTAACTGTTCACAGTTCAGAGGGAAATTTAGTTTAATGAGATTAAAAAACAAAACAAACAAACCAACCTGTGAGATTCTTAGAATATCTCTTAACAGGATGGAACAACATAACCTACAGCATATAATCAACTGCAGTTACTCCCCCAGAAAGGAGCTGATAACTAGATAGTCATGGCCATGATGGCCAGTCAAATTATTTCAGCATTGCAGAGCACCCAGCCTTGGAATAAAACCTGAAAGAAAAGATCTAATTGCATTTCTTTGGAATTTCTTCTTCAATATACAGACAATTAGACTGTTATTCTACAAATTCAGTTATGATATTACTTCTCATGGTAAAAGCAGAGCTAGAATGCTTAAAACTTTGTATTTCATTATGGATAGCAATCCATATTACAAGACTGATCAAATGTATTCAAGATCTACTTACAAATGATCCTTTGAGGTAAAAAGTTGCTCTCTGACGTGTCACACTGAAAAGAGGCAGTGGAGGCCTGATACATTTAGAGTGATTATGAGTCTGAAGAAAAAAAGATAATGTAACAGAAGGAACATATTACTGGAATGCATCACTTGGCAACGTTCATGAAAAACAAACAGCATAAACTGAAATTAAAAAAGCAACGTAGGATCAGTTTGGAACCACTTATTTAACTATTATCTTAATGATAATTGCAATTATACTAGCTTAATAATTTCATTTTGAAAACTGCTTTTCAGCACATGATTTAATTTCCTCCAGTGTGTCTCATTTAAATAGCTATTCAAAGTTTAGGTAGGAAACAGCATCTCTAGTGGTCTCTCTAACAAAGGTAAAAGCATCAAAGATCATATTCACAAACAATGAGCTACATAAACCAAAAGAGGTTCTTCATAACAAAACATTTCCTGTATCTTTCCTAGTTCATTAGAAATGCTGCTGCACATACCATAGTTTCAATGATGATGGTAAGATTTCCTAGGCCATCTGTCAGAGCTACAAAACTGCCACCTCCTTCTAAGTGTCCATCCACTTGCAAGTATGACCAGCCTGGTTGAGTAAATTGTGTTGTGTGTGCTAAGACAAAACATAATAAAAAACACAAATAAGCAATTAAGTTTTAAACAGAAAAATCTTAAATTTTCTCTCATACATGCTAACAAAACAAAAACTTGATTTGGGGATGAAAATAAAGAATCTTCCAAAACAAATTCTACCTATATAAGAAGAAAGATTAAATAATTCTACTACAGCAGAATTAAAAACGTCAGCTCTGCAGCAGGCAAAACAGTTAAAATGATAGTGAGTATTTAGATGGGAAGAAAAAACTATTATTCCACTATGTAAGTCAATCATGTAATGCAATATGAACATTCATCAATTTAGATGTTCCCAAATATTTTTTCTTCTGGTTGTGTTTTGTTGTTGGGTTTGTTTTGTTTATTTTTTAATAAACAGTTGAGCCAGAGAAACATAGATGGGTATCTCCACAAGGAACAGCTAAACAAGTAAGGTTTTCAGCATATGAGAGAGACTACTAAAGAACAGGACCCAGACCATGAAAATCCCAATCAACATCGAAACAGAAACAACTGCTCTTTTGTTCTGAACTGTTCATGACAGTATGGCCATTCTCTTTTTTTTTTTTTTTTTAATGCTTTTACGTATATAGGTAATTATCAGAATAAAAATTAAGGCATTTGCCTTATTCCTCCTTTATGGCACTGCATATGCTACTTGCTCTACTGAACTGTGGTAAAATATTACAGGACTACAGATTAGCCTGCGAATCCATGTGTCCATATACATTATGGGAATATACTCCCCTTTCCCCAAGCATAAGGAAGTGTTGGCTTACACAAGCCAATAATCCAAAAAGGAGAAGAATACAGAGGTGTTTTTTGTTCCATTTTCTCAAATTGAGAGGTATCAAATGTCTACTTCAAGATTAAAGAAAGAGGGAAATGAACTAGTAAAGCACACTAACCTTTATGGGCACTTCAGATCAAATTATTTTAATAGTAATTATTTTAATAGCTATAAAAGGCAGTAGTTTATTCATTTCTGCTGTATCTAACAGTCAAGTATTAAGATTTCTCTTGCTATTAACATTTTCTACATTCTATTGGAAGGAGCTTTTCAATTTTCTTCTTTGAAATATTCACAAAACTTTCCATGATAACTTGGTACAAAATTTAATACACAAACACTAAACAAAGGCCTCGGGAAATACAATTATGCTCTGTGTTAAATCAATCTCATGACTGCAAACTTTTTACCTGTAATCCAGATAGGAGCTTCTACTTTGTAGTGGCCACTCCATGGCTCTTGTGCTGTCATTAATCCACATCGACCAAAGGGCAACTCTTCATAATAACTAGCCACCAAATTCCATGCAATGGTTCTGGGAGAAAAACATGCTTGTTTGATCCACTTATACAGATAGTACCAGGGGAATTTTACAAGAATTAATTCCTCCTTTTTTCCCCCCCATCATACAGTGAAAAGAAGCTTAAGGATTAAAGAAAAAAAAAAAAGTCTTTGCAGCTGAAGGAAACAAACCAACAAACAAGAGAGGAAAACAAAAATACCGGTGTTAAGAACTTTTTACAAAACTGATGCTACTTTCACTGGCTATTATCAGCATAAAAAGTTGCATATTAGAGGAAATGTATACTATGGGTTAAAGACTCCACTTGTTGGGTTTTTTCTTGCTTTGTATGGCAAAAAAAAAAGCTATCAAGATTTACTGCTTTCTGTTGGGGTGGTTCTGGATTGGGTTTTATTTTGGTGGTGGTGGTTGGTTGGTGTTGTTAGTAGATTTTTTGAAGGAAGGTTAAGTACCACTAGAAAACAATTATTCTTCCTTTATCCATACAAATAATGAAAACAACTCTAACCAGCCCCACTCCAGGAGCTGTTGGTATTTCAAGATGTCAGGATACTGACAAGATTAATTGCTTCAGGTCTTTTTATTTGGTCTTCACTGAAAATCTTCTACCAGGACTTGAAACTTAAGACCTGTGTGCCATAAGTATGGCAATAGAGCTTAACAAAGCCTCTATGTAGAAAGCAAGAGCTGGCATACTGTTCTGCTACTGCAACACAGATGAGTGCAAAGGCCTCATTCTAAATGCAGTGCCACAGACATACCACACTTTACATGCATTTCAGAAGAGCTCCTGAAATCCTACAAAAAATCATACATAAAATAACTCGAATTGTAAACAACTTGCTAACATTAAACTTGCTCTGCAGAGTTCCAAAATTAGAAAAAGAGATGTAGAAAACTCAAGTTCAAAGGAAAACGAGCTTAGCAGAAAGATAAACTGTCTTTCAACGGGAAGACTGTTTTCAATATAAAAGCCAAGATAACTCTAATATTGGATATATGGACTTGAAACTATTCTACAATAATTTCTGAATACAATACATGGGTCTAGCTATCAGGTTGCTAAACAAGTGGGGCATAAGTAGTTACAAAAGGCTTGTAAGAAAGAAACGGTGGGAAAAGACAGACCCCCAAAGTAAAAATATGACAGTCAAGAGGCATAGAATGGTCAGGAAATATTCGTATGTTAGAAAGTTTCATCTTGCAAAGGAGACAGTCACAGAAACCAGGTGACTCACAAAACTTCCCCTTCACTAGTATTTAACTTCTTTGTTCTGTGCCCCCTTTCAAACATCTCAGACAAAAAGATTTTATTGTTCAAAAAGATGAAGTTACATAAAACTAAAAGCTTTAAACAATTTTGCTTACATCTTTATGCCTACATTTTCTTTAATCAGATTAATTTTTTTAAATGTTTTCTTTCAGATTAGTAGTTGTTGCACTGGAGAAGTATGTCTTCTAAAATGACAAATTACATAATTTCCCAGTAAATAGACCAGATTTCTCCCAGATTTCAGTTTGGAAAGAATATGTACAAGAAACAGTAAATGTATCAAAAGACTACAGCATGTTTTAGAATGGACTCTGAGAAAGAAGCTGTATGGAAAAACTAGATAGTTACATCCATACCTACTACTTTTAAATGAAGACAACCAACCTGACCTTAAGAAAAATACAGCTAAATTAATTTTATTGTTATTTGCCTCCAGTGTTTCTCATTGTTATTTCTTCTTAAGAACATTCCCTTTTTAACAAATACCATCAGTGTCTCAAAGGCATCTGAACCAAGCTGCAGAAGCTATTGGATACTGTGGAACAGTAACTCAAGAATACACTAAAACTTGTGGGACTACTACCCTAGAAAGAGGTGAAGACAGTAGACTTCATACCTTTTTATATTGAAATCAGACTGACAGTGCAGAGAGTTTCAGTTTACCTACTATCTCACCATAGCAGATGGAGGTGTTATATGGTACTTAAAACATTTCTTATAGATGAAGTTGTGAAAGCAAACAGTACACAACACTTACGAGGTCATGTTTCCATTCACGTAGTTTTGATTCAGGATCCGAGCCCAGCAGCCTGCGCCTACTTCATCATTGAAGGTACTGTAATCTTCTGAAGACCACAGTTTCTTCTGAGTTAATAAGGCATTTGGCACTGTTTTTGTTCCAGGATAGTGAGCTCTACACAAGAGAAAGAGCACTTAGCTCAAAAAGGAAAATCAAAGCCTGGAAGTACCTACAACAGCAATGATTCACCTCCTCCAAACTGAAAAACAAACTTTTCTTGGAATGATACTAATGGAATAGAAGAAAATGGAATGAAAGCAAGCTGTAATATTCCATAACGTACTACATTTGCATCAGTAGGAGATTACTTCTTCTGATACATGCCAATATACAAGTAAGCCTAGTTTTAATTATATTGTGTAACTGTTGCAGCTTGATAAAGCAAAATTTATCCAAAATTGAACTTAAAGATATTCATAAGTGTGATGTGCTACATAGAGAAAAATATATGCTCCCTTGTACTATCTCAAACAAAACCATAATTATAAAATCAGTGGTAAGATACAATACCAGGCATTACTCTAAGAACATAACCATATGAATGCCTTAGGATCTAAAAATAACTTGGTTAGTATTGCACTTTTAATAACTCTAGATAGTGCTACAGCCCTCTTTTAGACATCTTATGCCACTCTACAGCCTCAACAACTAGCACAAGGTGCACAGCAAAGGACAGGAGAATAGCATGCTCTGCTTCTTCAGTACTGGAAACAATTGTTTTACTTCACTGGAAATTAAAACTCCTACAAAGGAGCAACTCTCCTCCAGTTGCGCTCAGGAAATAATTAGTCCACTCAAGGACCACTACCATTTGGAGAGACTCGAGTACCCTGATCAACGTTTCAGGAAAAAACAGGCTCCTGAACACCCACCCTTCTTGCTGCTTGAAAAATGGAGTGTACAGTTTATGCATCATTCTTACAGATCTCATGCTTCAGCAGAAGTAGTGTGATTTTGGATTTGGACACACTGTAATAGAAGACCACTACAAAGAGAGAGGGAAGTTGTATATCACAAAAAAGGGGGAAAAGGATGGATTTTAATGAAGAAGAGGTTAATGAAACAAGTACTAGGAACAGAATTACAACAAAAGAGGTTTTAACTTGCGTGTCACTTATTAGTGCAAGAGAAGAATTTACCAACAGCTATTACTGTCATTGTTGGCATTCTTCATACCACTGTCATTTACTAAAAAAGTATTTTCATTGTTTCCTTTCAAACTTTCTGGAACCAGCAGATGGTTAGTTCATCATCAGGGCCTCTAGCTTTTAGAGTGGTAACAAAGCATTTAAAAAATATTATCTCTTATGAGATTATATGTGTTTTATATAGCAAATGATGAAGCAATGTAACATCAATAGGTAAAAAAAATTGCACGCTTGCCTGTGTAGGGCAGCTAAACTAAATCAGATGTATTACAAAAGTAATGTTAATTAAGAAAAGCTCTTCTGCTTAAGAGTTGCAAATGCTGCTTTACACAACAGACAATGGTGACTTCATTTGGGTAAGTTATTTAAACAAACTTTGTGGTGTTTTGTTTTCCATATAGCAGGGGCCCAAAGGGGAGGAAAGGGAAAATCAAGATAAAAATAGCAGGGTTTCCACCACTTTTTTCTCATACATTAGTGCAAGGCTGTAGAAATTAAATAATAGAAAAAGATCAGCTTATATAATGCCATCACTACAATGTAGCTTTTCAGAAAAGCACTACCTATGAAAATTCAAAGTCTAGTTATCAAAAAACATCTCTAGAAAACAGGAATTGTCAGCAAACAACATTGTCTTTCCTAGTTCTCATTGAGTATCGGTACACAGTCCTGGGAGGGACTTTGGACAGTTTGAATTCCCATTACTAAAGGCAGCATACTGTGATTCCATCACGAAGTAATGTCACAACATCATCTTATTTATCTCAGGTTAATTTGGGCACAATTAGGTCTAGCAAATTTCTTTAAAAGGCTTGGTTTTCTGTGACACATTCAGCCAAACTTGTCTTCAGAACAAATCTGTTTGAAAGCAATGATGCCTCTAACCAAAAAGACTAAATTTATATTAGGTGAAAGTTTTTACTCCTAAACTTAATGCCACTTTCTGAACATTTCCTATTTTTTTTCAACTAACAGTGAAGGGGGTGGGAGGTAAGAGGTAATTTTCAACATGCAGAGTCACAATAGCTTGGTCTCTAACTGTACAGTGCGCAAAAACCTAACTGGTTTAACTGTGTTACAAAAATGTAGCACATTTAAAGTAGTTATGAGTAGCCATGGAATTTGCAAGCTCATCCTTGAAAAAATAGTTTTCCAGGGCTACAATGTAATTTAAATGTGTTCAAAAGTAGGAGTAATACTTGCTTACAATTCATTGTATTTCATCTCACTGGCAAAATTGAGGCAACCACAATAGCTCTTAAAAGCTGTCTGGAAATAACACTATAATGTAAAAATCACATTTGAGGACTTGGATCATTCCTGGGTGGGTGAACATCTATTAATAGTTTCACAGTGTGTCTTCAGGGCTCTCTTTAGTTTCCAGCCATAACAGTATGTTGCAGATGAAGCCTGGATGCAAATAGTGTAAAATAAAACAAAAGCAGCAGCTTTAACTAAAATACCATCCAGCTTGTCTGATAATAGACTTCATAAATCACATTACCAAGTACAAAACTGATTTAGGAACATTCATGTAAAATTCTGTCTGAAATATTTTTATTGCTTCATATAAAAAGGAAAGCCAACAATTATTTCTTTAGCTAGCATAATGAGATGTGCACCACTAAATGTCCAGTAGCCAACTGATTATCCATTACACAAGGGTATTTCATCTCCTGAGTAAGACTAAATCAGAGTAGGGACATAAAATTTAAACTAGCATTAAGTTCAGAAGCTACAGCTTACTGAGGTAGTGTAAAAAACAGTTGAGCTTTAGGAACTGACTCTGGGTTCATATTTGCAGTTGCCAAAAACCAGAAAGGAAGCATGCTCACTACGTTGGGATCATGAGAACTAGAGGGGACTTGCACATGGTCAGAGTGATTTCACATTTGCTTTTGCTTGTTGACCACAAACAATCCAAGACTCCACTTGCAAAAACCTGTCAGGATACTTTTTGTTGTTCAGAATGGAAGGAGAGATTGACCAGAGGCAGAGACACAGACTGCCTACCTGTATTTGGAGAGAAAGAGTTCATTTCTACACCTCCTATGGGTCAGATATATAATTATGAATGAAAAAGACTATAGTTAAGAGTTGAAGCATCTGATTGGGTCAAGCAAGTTTATGAAGCCTAATAATTAAAATCTAGAGCTACTGTTAAAAGAAAAGTTAATGAGCAAGTCTTACACACATTTCCATTCAGCAGACAAGTCAGTAATCAATTTTAAATTTAGTCTAGTCTACTACTCTTGCAAAGTATTAGCATCATATGATGAAACCCAGAACTAGAAAAACAAGTCAGATGGCTGCATGATTTCCAATCACAACCTTCCTGAAATTGAAACAAACTAGGAACTAAAGATATTATTGTCACCAAAAAAAAAAAAAAAAATCAGAGCCCCATTTCACTTCTGGATTGCACCCATTTCTGTAACCGACCAGTGGAAGCCAGTAATACAAAGCCATATACAAAAAATGTAAAGCTAAAGCACTACTTGTACACAAAATACAGAAACCAAAACAATCCTCAGAATAAACCACCACACTGTCCAAAAAAAAAACAAAAACAAAAAACCAACAACTTCAATTCAACAGAAGTGCAAGCACAGCCAATATAAATCATCCACACAATAGACTTGTGGTTCAATTAAAGGGCTGTTGAGGCTGTCACTATGACAAGAGCCTATGTGATTTGATGTGATTAGTAAGAAAGCTTATAGTATCAATCCTTTTCTTGCAGGTAAGAGTATAGAGAAGTAAAGCTCTGGCTGTGCTAGTTATAAGTAAGATGAAGACAAACTATGAACAAACCACCAAGAAAGAAAAACAGAGAGAACCCCCTACCCAATCACATCGATCACTCCATGGAGCTCAGAGTCAAGCAGCATGACAAAGGAAATGGGCTCCCACAGTCTATCGCTGGCTATGATCCTCACCTGCTGTAGATCATGCTTATCCAGTGTGTATCTCAACAGCTTGGGGAAAAAAAAAATAGGAGAGCAAAGAACAGAGAGAGAAGGGACAAATAAGAAAGTGTTTTGCAAATTGTCAAAACTTTATACTAGGAAAGGCTGCATCTTCTTCCACACTATTTGAACATATTTTAAAACCAAGTCATGTTCCAATCTTGTTATTTTACAACTCGGATAACTGTTACACCAAACAAAATGTAATATACTGTGAAATACAAAGTGCCTTCAAAGAAGGACACTTCCTCAATAAAAACCCAAAGTACATGACAAAAGGAAAAATAAAAACGATTTCATTCTTATTTTCTTACACGCACAAAACGGCACATAAAGACATAGCATATCACATTCCATGCAAGATACTCTATTTTCAGATCAGCAGCTTAGATGGTACAATGCTGAGAGTTAGACTATAAGCACCACATACAGGTCAAGGACAACTGAATTGTTACACAAACCTTGTGAAAGTACAGTAAACATTTTATTAAGAAAGGGAATTGATTCCCTCTATTCTCCCTCCTAATCAACCATTTCAGTTTAACAATGAAGCAACACAAATGAGATCAGCTCTTCCTAAACACAATCATGAAAAGAAATGAGAAAAAAAATCTAGACCTATATACAACTTATTACTCAACTAAGTTTTAAAATTGCAACCACTTTACACTTCCCTAGAGACATTTTAAGGCCTTGAAAGTCAGTGAAACAAATCTAAAACGTCACATAAGACCAAGTCTAATGATGCAGTTTCTTGAAGTCCAGAGGCCCCCTAAATAGCATTTGCTATACTTTTAAATTCAGGTAAGAAACACCTAACTACCTTCAAATCATTATATACATTTCTACCATATATAATCTTCTCTACCAGAGAACACTACCCGCAGAAAACAGTGCTACATTTCTCCCCCCACCCCCCGATCAGAAACTGAACTTGCTCATGCAGTCTGACAGTATCCTGAAATGTGAACATTCCCTGCCTCAAAGTCTTAAAGACTTTTTTTCTTAACACAATGTATTACTTTCTGCACTGTATTTTCCTGTTACATCTTGCATTAGAATAGGGCAATATTTGGTTTGCAGACTCCACGCACATAAAACAGGTAAAGTATTTAGTGATATGGGGAGGTTCCCAATGACTAGAGAAAGAGTTTTTAAGGCTCTCTTAAGTAGGAGGATCTGCAAAACTGCAGGGCCTTCAATATATCCTCAGTGGCCAGGGAGATTAGAGAGCAAGTCTTCGTGGCAGCCAAGAAGGATAGAAGGATGACAAGGAAAGGCAGCATGGATTTACCAATGGCAAATCATGCATGACAAACAAAATTCCTTTCTACCAGATGACTACCTGTTCAAGCAAGGTGAAATCAATGGATATCATATACCTTGACTTCAACAATCTTGCACCAAAGTGGATAGAAAAATCCAGCCAGGGTACAGATTCTTAGATATGTCCTTATAGGCCAATACTGTTTGATATTGTTAATAAAACTCGGGAAGTTCACATTTTGGTTTGCTTGCATGCACAGATTTTCCTATTTCCCTATTAAACTGTCTTTAGCTCAACCCACAAATTGTGTCACTTTCACCCTTCTGGTTCAACCCTCACCCCATTGGGGGGAGTGAAAAATCAGCTGTGTAGAGCTGAGCTGCCCACCAGGGTTAACACACAGCAATGATTTTATGCTGAAAACAGAGGTATTATTTAGGGGGAACTAACAGACTGAGAAAACCAGGATGACAGGAACCTCCAAGTTCAACAGATGCAAACAGGAAGTCCTACACCTGTGACAGAACAATCCTTCGCAACACTACAGGCTGTGGACTGATGAAAAAAATCAGATAGCTCTAAGAATTTAAAAGGAAAAATAAAAAAATAAGAGCATGGTCAAACACATGAAATAAGCTGCCCAAAGGGATTGTGAAGATATTAAAGATGAAAAAGCCTCAACACCATGATCTAACTGCACCTACTTGATGCAGGAGGGTTCAAACTGATGACCTCCAAAGATCCTCTGCAAACCAAGTTAGTTAATAATTCTAATTAAAAATAACATCAAGAAACAACACACACACAAAACCCAAACACACCACACCCCAACCAAGGCTGTTCTACCAGAAAAATCAAATTGAGACAAATATTATGTCTTGAGGAGAGTTACAAAAAACTTAATTTTGGATTTATAAGTTGTGCTTTGAACCACATAGTAAAAAAATCCTGTTCAGAAGCAACGGCAAAAGCAGTATGACCCAAAACAGAAGACGGTATTTTCTATAATCAAACTTCATTCTTCCACCAGCTAGCATAGTCTCAGACAACTTAATTATTCTTTCTCTCTTATAGCAAATGTTTTCTACCTCAGTAACAGCAAGTTACAGTGAACTGAACTTGTTATTCTATTGAACTGAGAAACCATTCCTGGATTATAAACTTAATGATTCCTCTAAAGTTGCAACTATATTATGAAAATCCGCAGAACAAGAACCCCACACATAAAATCCATATTCATCAACAAATAGCTTTTAAATACATCACTCATCTTCTTAATTATTTTAAAACTTCCCATAAGTTTTTTTACATTTTTAGATGACAGGCACTATGAGTAGAAAAATTAAAAAAAAATTGAAATGGCAGAAATTGTTTCTGCTATTTTGTCATTGTATTAGTAAAGACTAATGCTACATCAGCTAGAAAAAAAAAAGTAGGATTTGTTCTGTCTGGTAAACAAAAAACTGACAAAGGTAGATTATATTTGACCACCCAACATAAAATTACTGTCCACTAATGACGACTTACAGGTCATAGGTAACTTAAATAATTGAGAACTATGGAGAAATATTTTAAATTTGTCTACTTCTAGATAAATATCAGAAAAAATATTATGGACTATATTCCAAGTCTGTGTATTGGCATATAGGCCTTTAAGAAAGGACTTCCCAAATATAGTTATGGTTTCTACAGGCTTTGTGAAACATAGCAAACAAAATCCATGTCTTACACAGCAGATTTAGTACTAAGCCATAACACATCCTGGGAGAAAAGCAATATTTATATTACAGAAAAAAAACAGAAATAACATCCATCAAAATAACACTGGAAGACAGAAGTGAAGATAGTCTTGCAAATAAAATAATGAAGCATAACATAACAGTTTAAGACTTGAGTTAACATTATTAGAATTACCACCCATGTCCCCAAACACTTTATGAATACCAGGTAAGTAATTTGATTTAGTAACAAATAAAGGGTTTTTTTCTTTTCTTCTTGTAACAAAATTCCTGTTTTCAACCCAAGTGCTACAATGCATTGGTATGAAATGATGGCAAGCAGTATGTTCACAAAGACCACTCCTTCAACCAATGAAACTGAAACACATGGAATCATAACAGCTTAGTATCCTTCATTCTAATGAGAAAATATGAAGCCCTCCATCTTTTAAATTACAAGCCAGCACACAGTAAATAGAGGAAAAACACGGATCTAGAAACTTTACCTTAAATCTATCTCAGATACACTCAGATTACAAATGGTATTTTAGACAGGGATAAAGCTCCATGGGGAGCAATGGTATCAAGGTAAAAACTATCTAACGTGGAAAAGAAAAGAAAGGAAAAAAAGGAAAGGAAAGGAAACAAAGAAAGGGAAAGGTCAGACACTTTTCATGGACAGATGCCAAAGCAATCATTACATTACACTGCTAATTCCTAAATTTTAAAAAAAAAAAACAAACCAACACCAGGTTTCCATTCCAAAATGGAACTAAGTAAAAAAAAAAAAAAAAAAAAAAAA
>JANHGN010013313.1:0-16530 GCA_024605025.1 Megaceryle maxima
CTTGGGGGGGGCGAACAAGGCGTTTCCCCCGCCCCCCTTTTCCGCTGTCCCCCCCCCCCCCCCCCCCGCCTGCCTTCCCTCAACGTTGAGTCCCTCACCGGCCTGGGTGGTGTCGCTGAGGTCGTGGTTGGCGGCGCTAGCCCGCGGGTAGTCGCGGAGCTTCCTGCCGCTCAAACTGAGGGTACCGCTGGCCGCCGCTTCTTCTAAGGCGCGGTCCAAAGAGCGGCTCCACGAACCCGGACCTGAGGGACCGGGCGGCGGAGGACAAGCTGCCCCGTTCCCCGACGGCATCACGGCTGAGCCGCCCTCTGGCCCCGCCAGCACCGCGGCCGCCATTTCCCCCCGGTCACAGCCCGCCGCCACCGCCGCTCCGGCTTCGCGCGCCACTGCGCAGACGCCGGGAAGACCGGGGACCGGCGGGGAGCGCGCATGCGCCAGCCTTGACAGGGCGCGGAGCGTGCATGCGCAGCAGCCCCCCCAGCCCGAAACATCCTCTTTTGGGGGCCGATTTTTGCACGGGCCCGGGGTAATCTGGCGCGCGAAGTGCCCACTTCCCCTGCAACGTGGCTGCGGTGCCTGTACACCTTCTGAAAGGCGGAGAAAGCGTGGTTCACCCCGCAGGGTGTGAGGCTATACCGGCTGCCCAGCTCTGCTCACAGCTGCGGGGTGCACGTCGGACCCGTCCCGCAGGGAACGCGCCTCTCGAAACCAGGAGGGAGGGAAGTAGCAGCTGCTTCACGGTTTTTTTTCTTCCATGTCATCCAACCTTAAAAGGACGCACTCTTTACAAGCGCCAGTCTCAAACTGATGCGCTGCTGATGTTGGAACTGTTGCATGTTTGGACACAGCCCAGAGCTAGCAGCCGTAACGAAGCTGGTAATGAAGAACAAAGACTCCTAACTGCCAAGACACTTGCCATACTCAACACCTGGATATTTACAGGCACTTTCTTCTTCCTGCATCACCAATCAATAGCACTTCCACTGCTTATATAGGCCTCCTGCCAGCATCACGCTGGGAAATGCAACCGCGGCTGCTGATGGGGGTGTTCCCGCTGGTCCCGCTGCACCAGGTTTAGCTTACAGCGACTTCTCGCTAGTGAGAAATGTCACAGCAACAGAAAACTGGTGCTTGGCCTGATGGATTAAGGGATTGAGTACTATACAGATAACCAAACCACTAAGTCAGACAGTGCTACTGAAAAACAAATGAATAGCCAACATATTTAAATGCAAGTGAGCTTATACAGTGCCGCTCCAAGAAGTGGGATTTTCAAGATATTAAGCTAGGTAATGAATGCAAGTCCTCCTTAAATCAGGCTGCTTTTTGGTATATTCTTCCAAATGCTTAACAAGAATTTTATAATTAAGAAGCCCTTGAAGGATATCAGAAAATTCCCATCAACAATGCACTACCCAGGTGGTTATAACATGAACAAGAGACTATGAAACCTGTAACTTTTTATTAAAAAAAAAAAAAATTAACAGCTTCAGAATAGATCAAATGTCATTAACTTCTCCAAAAAATACCAAAAGGTACAGTGTAAAGCATCTTCTCTTTAAATACAAACTAGCATTTTTTGATGCATTGCATCAATGTTTTGCATCTATGTTGATGCAAAAGAATATTCTTTGTTGCATCCTGGTACATGGAAAATGTATACACTGAAACAGGATGACTGACAACACTTTAATCTACTCAAATTCTAACAGTGGAACATTAAAAAAAAAAAACCCAAATTCCTACTAGTAATTAAGAAAAAAAACCCTTAACACCATTACATTTAGTTTGTTTCTGCTAAGGTATATTTTTCACCATTAAAAATAAGGGTTTAAGTACTATACAGCATCAGGATGCACTCTGACTTTAAAACTGCTATACAAACAAAAGCCCTTCTACTGTTCAATGCTCTTCAATGCTGAAGTTCCCAGTAAATGCTAGTTAACTTGGAATTTGAGATAAAAATGCAAGGAAAGCAACTCTGTAAGAAGTCAAATCTAAATTCCTCAAGAACAATAAAAGGAATTAAACTCACTTCAAACACCATAAACATTTCTGGATGCAGCAAGCCAATCATTTCTTTTACCTGACTATACCTAAATCTCATTGCTATACAACAGTGTTAAGTTCTAGTTCCTGGTCTGAAAGCAATTCTGAACATGTTCCTCAGTTTTAGGGATCATATAAACTCAGACTGAGGATGCCCCAGTTGTTACCATTCTGCAGATTCTGATGCACAAAGATAAGCTTAAAGGAAATGGCTCCATGCTCCTGCCTTACACACATCTGCAAACTGAAGGCTTTCTTCCAGCATGGTTCCAGCCAATTTGAAGATGCCCTGCCACTTCTGATTAGTGTTGCATCTTACCTCTCTTTGGTATATACAAACAAGTGCCATTAGGTTGCTTGCCTCTGGCTATTTGTGAGAGACAAGGGACTTGTGGGGCAAGGTATGCAAGATGAGAATCCTGTGTCTGAGAGGGTAAGGAACTCTGCCATACCATTGACTTTCTTGTGAACTGTTGTATTTATTCCTATGAAATTATAAAAAAAAAAAAAAGAGTGAAGTTATTGCATTAAGTTTGTGTGAAAAAAAAAATACAAAAATAACTAGAAAGCAAAAGTTTAAGTTAAAAAAAAAAAGGAAGCAGACATACTCAATTTACTCCATTTACAGAGGAGGATGATGAACTTGAGCTATCTGTAATATAAATAATTCTCATCCTGTGTGCAGTCTTTCTCCGGTACAATCTGGACCACTTTTAAGGATATGAGCAGAATAGCCTACATCCCAGTTACATCTTTTGGGTCTTGGCTAACAGCTTTATTTGTGAAAATGAGGATGCAAAACATTTAGTTTTCAGGAAAGGAAAAAAAACAAAAACAAAAAAAACCAATAAATTGAATTTCAAAAGCACAAAGAAGTACAACCAATGTTCCCATGAAAAATGCCACTACATCACTACCAGAGTATTCACGGACTGAGGCTCTGTGCCAAACTGCAGTCCAAGGGAAAGTTCATAGGCAGTCCCTAAAAAACCTTAAAATGGGGTTTGTAATAAAACACACAATCTTTATCATAGAAGAGGGATCAAAGAACAGGTACTGAGCACTCCTAAATAAAAACAAACAAACAGTAAAATAAAGTTTTAAAAATCGTTTTTGTCTTTTGGTTGCAAGATGAACCAAAATCAGTTGGTCATCTGCTGGGCAACAGAATCTCTTCCAACCAGGTGATGGTGTCACTCCAGTGGATCAGTTTCCCTGCTTCCCCCCTTGAGGGCATCATGTCTTTTACCATTCAAAGTAAAAGTGACAGATAGCTCTGCCATCATCTTAGCAAGAAGTCTGGAGAATTTCAGTGATGTATGCTGTATTCCTCTGCCCACTTCTATCTCAGTTTCCAGGTAGGTGGGATTGGTGCTCAAGTCCCTCTGTCAGGTTAGCCCACTGTTACAAAACGGCTTCCTTTGTTCTGAGACAGCGCAGTTCTTTGTTCCTTCAGGATCCCAAAACGCTCGTTCAACGTCATCCCTGTCTGAAAAATAATTTCACCACAAATGTAAAAGATATTAGCTTAATTTAATAAAAGTAACAGAGACAAGAATAAGTTTTTCCTCATTCTGTATCATCACCTGACTAATTGACTCACTTAAGATTTAAAAATAAAATAAAATGAAAAGGAGGTTCAATTTTATTTCATCATTTTCCACACCATTTAAAAATCAGATTGGACTATACATCAAGAGATAGCATTTTTCAAGATTCATTAAGAACACCAAAAGTCTACTCAAAATATCAAAGTCAAACTGAGGACAGACTGAAAAAGGGAACTTTCATTATGCTAATTTCCTCACACAAATTCTGTCACTCCAACATATGCAGCATTTTAACTGTTAATGCAGGTTGCTTTCCAGTCCATCCAGCTGAGGCAGTAGACTGGAGTCCAAAAGTTCCTATTAATTTTACAGTATAGTAGACAAAGGAACAAATCCAGATCGATGCACTGATGCCATGTAGCTTTCTACAGCTGGCACAGCATCTATCTGTCACCCTGTAAGAATCCTTCAATGACAGCACTAAAATTCCTGCACCAAGTCACCAGTCTTCATGAAACTTGGGGAAAAATTGCTCATCTTTCAAGCCTTTACATCATCACATTTGACTTTTTTGTTTTTTTTTTTTTTTCTCCCCGAGATGCATAGCAAAAGTTGCCTTATAAAGTCAGCTGTCAGCTGTGACGGGGTTACACAAATGAAAGCAGCTCATCCCTGAATTACGCACAGTTGCTGATTCAGGCACAGCAGGAACACCAGAAGGCTTTTAGATACATTCAACATTTTAAATCCCATTTAAAGAATGTGGGTGTGCAAGACACCAACTAGAGGAACAGGAACAGTGAGTTTAGTTACTTGAAGTTACATAGCAAGTTAGTGGAAGAACTGGAAATAGAAACAAGAAGTAGTCTCTAGTTCCCTTTCTGTCACTAGTGAGCCTAAGAGGAAAGTGCAGGGTCATTGACTTTTCTTTGAAACTACTTCCAGAGTTAAGGAAAGGAACTGCATGTACCTGTTTTCCAACGCTATTAATATCAAACTGCAATGGAACCCCTTTGGGAATTTTCTTCTCCTCAGATTGGTCCCTCTTCATCAGAAATGGTGGCACAGAAGTACGAGTTAATCGTAATTTCTGGAAACTGTGAAAGAAGAACGTTAGGAAGGGTATAGTGAATATGTGTTTTATGCAATAAAGCCTTAATGCTGATAAAGGTATGAATCTTTCATCAAACCATTTGATCAGGCTGACCAAATAGCTGGAGGGCACAAACTCAAGAGGTCAAAGTCAGGCAGAACTACAGAAGGGCAGCATTTGTTATTGTTATCAGACAGCAAGTGTCCTAACAAAGTAATCTTATCCTAAATCTCAATCCTACTGACAAATGCATAATTTGTGGTTAATTTTTCCCATAAACATAAAAAATAAAAATTGGTACAGTCTTCCTTACTGATAAAATGATGCTAATTAAAAAAAAATGTAATCAAGATGTTTAAAATAAATCACCTCATGAAAAAACAGTACTATCAACTTCCCAAAGACAAATACAGCAATGCTTTCTTTAAGCACAACTCTAGCAGTCACTTTATAAATCAGGGGGGAACTGTAACTATCACTCACATCAAGTAGGTGCTCCTTCATTTTCATTCAGATAGGGGAGGAAAACTTCTGCAATATGGTCTGATTTGGAAGAGGGAAACAAGGTGAAAATTTGCCAGCCCACCACTCAACTCCATACACCACATCAAGCTCTTAACTGGGAGGTGCCTCACTATCTCCAGCTGTGGTATTATTCAAACATAGCCCAGAAACACTCAGAAAAGGGACAGATTTAAAAGTCTTCACTAGAAGCTGTGACCCTGAGGTCACCTGAAATACCATCTGAAAGGAACTTGCTAAACAGCTCAAAACAGCAATTTCTGTTATGTTAAGAACATTTCAGAACACTTTTTGAAAACTCACACTGGGGTTACGATTGCTCCTGGGTTATCAATGGACACAGTCAGAATCCCTCCGCTTGTGGTGGAAGTTCGCCATCTAGTTTGAAAAAAAAGAAATCACTTAAAAAATGTTGAAGAAATTTCAGTCAAGAGTGTCTTTAGAAGTATGTCCAAAACACTTAGCTAGTAAAGAACGGACAAGCTTTTGGAATATAGGCCAGTATGAAGATTAGCTGCAGCCAAACAGTCTTCAAGAAGCTTGGCCATTGAATTCTTCAATCTTTTACATTATTTAAACTGATTCAGCACTACATCACACGCTTGCAAGGTGTGCAAGAACTACAGAACTGACTGAAATGTTCACTTTTTTAAAACATTCCATTTCCTTGCCACAGCAGGGCCAAAATGGTCCTCACGGCAAAGCAAAGGGGTGACAGACTGCAGGTCTGTACCATATGCTGCTTACTCAGCCTGTTGTGTTACCAACAAACAAGTTACAAAAAGCCTGGCAGGCACAGAACGGTACAGGAAGAATACATGGAGGGGAGGCAACTGTCCACCTTGTGACCTGCCTTGCTTATTTCCAAACTATTCCCTAGGCTTGTATGTATATGAAATAAAATGGAAATTACATCAAGAGGTCAGGAGAATATTGACATTTGATTTTTTTAATTCCAGTCTATGCAGTATTCATGAATGGTAGAGATAAGTCTGATCCTCTGAAGCTAACACCTTCCCCCTCATTCCTGGAAGCGTCTTATACAAATGAACTCCTGGTTAAACTAGAAGATAATTTAGGAACTAACTGGGAATAGGGGGAAGATCACTGGCACTCAGTTGATATGCCTAGAGAGAAAAAAAATCCCATTCAATTATCATAGCCAGGAAGCCAGAACTAAAACAAGAATCATTCGACTAAACAAACAGAAGTTTTCCAAATTAAATACTTACTGACGAGTTCTCTTTACTGCCTGATTATCAAGATCATCTGTTGACTGCACTTGGGCCTGCACCTGAAAACACATCAATACAGACACTGGATTTGAATACTGTTTCAATTCCCACTGTAGCAGCTGGAAATACAGAAGTTAAAAAACAGAAGTTTAAAGGGTTGTACTTTCAGAGGAACTCCAAAGATAACTATCCTATTACCTTTGTAAGTCATTAGAAAGAAATTAAGAACATAACATGATGTAAACAAAATCATCAGTGCCAGTAATGTAACCAATAAAGAGATGAAAATGGGGTTTTTTGAGGACTATGTCAGCAAACATACACTGTTACCAAGATACACCACAATGTTATCATGACAGCAAGAAAAACTTGGCTAGTTCCTAATCTATTAACATACATAATATCCAATATGCCCCTAAGTCCTGCTGCTATTTTAAAGGACTTTGTTTTTTTCTTCCTCCTGATCCTGGCTGTGATTCTGCAACCCATGTGGATGGGTGGATGGAAGACAGCAGCTACCTACAGTCATGACGGCAGATGTGCCACATCATTCCACAAATGAAAACTGAGAACCTCACTATCATTCACTGCACACTCTCTAGTCTCTTGATCTTACTCAACTAAAAAATCTTAAAGTAACTAAAATAAATAATCCCAAAATAACTAGGGGAAAAAAAATAATCAAACTAAACTAAACAGATAAACTAATCAGATTATGAAAAATGTTTCTGCTCTGTTCACCTGATGGCAGCTTTTGAAAGCTGTGCAGGGCTTTCTAACATTTACTTTTAACAGGAAAAATTAATACTTTGCAACTACCCTCAAACACTCAGATGAAGTCCATGACCCTCAAAACAGCCCAGCTACACCGGAAGAGGAAGTAAGACTCAGGGGGTTGCAGTACCTGAAGAGTACAAGTACCTTTCCCTAGAAGAACCCGTGTCCACTTCCCAGCCTACCTGAAGTTTCTACTCTGATCTGATATTCAAAGCTGATTCATTAATGTCAGTATTATAGGTTAACTTAGAACCTGTGGCACAATTTTGTTGTTTTCAGTAATTTTTATTACCTTCAGCCCCCTTCTAAACAGGAAAGTTGCTTGACGAGTGTCTTTCTGCTGACTTAGTTTGTTTCCAAGCCTGGCAAAAGTGGATGGCACGTTATTCCTGTAATATTTATTAAAATATAGTTATCAAAGGCCCTACAGATAGCATCTTAGAGAGACTACTGTGAAAGTCAGGAAAAGTGCCCAACGCATCCCTAAGGACATCTGCACTGCTGCCTCTTCAAGGCCAAACATTTCAGTTGCAATAAGCTTCTCATCTACCAGGAACAAAAGACATTACTCATAAATGAGGAAATCACTTCTGTTACCTAGAAGCCTAGCACTCCTACATCACAGGACAGTATGGTTATTAATTCTGGTGTTTATTTTGCTCAGCACCCTCCAGCAGTTTAAGCATTGCTGGTTAGATGAAAAAGAAAAGAAGCATTCTGAAGATGTATAAAGAAAGTTTGTTTACAGTTTCCACAGTAGAGTCTCATAGTGAAAGTTTTCATCATGGAGATCAGTTAAGATGCAGTTCGTAACAGACAGGTTAATTCCAGCACAAATAAGACATGCAATAGCTTTCATGAAGCTGCAGATGGCACCAGTTTCCACAAAGGCATTTTATGTACGAAATTCACTAAAGCATGGCTGTCACTTCAAAGCTACTGAAATCCACATTGGCCATTTCCATACAGGCTGCCTATGATGTAAACGACAGCAGAACACCAGGTGCTCCCAGAGGTACTTCCTGAGTGCTCTACACAGTAATGAATATCTGGCTTTGTATAAAGACCACATTTGTCCCATGCTCAGTATCACTACAGCAAGTCCCTACTGGTTTCTCTTGGACTCAGTCCTGTCAAACAAGACTCCCCGTGGAAAGATGTCAAGAGTTCAGAAAGCAGAGTTGGTATTTACCTTCTGTTTAGCAGAGCAGGCCTCCTGAGGGCTGGAGCTTGTTTCCTCTGTGTTTCAGATTGTCTCTGCAGGTTTGTTTTCTTTTTCAAAACCGGGTAATTCCGCTGTGTGTTCTTAAAAAACATGTATGTATGTTTCATAAAAAGGATCTATGTATACTGTATGCACACACACACCTTTCCTTCAATTTACATTTACAAATACGTACAGCTTTGCCTACCTTTCAGTCTAGTATATATTAAAAATACCTTCTACACTTTTCATGAGCTCTATATTCCCCTTATTATCAGGGAAAGAAATACCACAACAGAGCTTATCAGATACTTTTTCATTATTGTATCTCCCTAAACTGAGAAAATACATGTTCCACACATCTTTAAAATTGCTCTTCTTCACAAATCGAAAAGCAATCCCCATTCCACAATACTGAGTGAGATGGACCAGGTAACAATGTGCTGGTGGAGTATAGAAGAGGCAGCCTACTGATGAAGTATTTTGCAAAAACTTCTATTTTTGTAACAGGCACATGCTTAACAACTGCATGTTGGCTGAATCACTGGTTTGTAAACAAAGCAATGCAATGACAAGAAATCCTAGTAAATGAGCTCTTCTCATAAAAATACAGTAACTACCTCCACACTTGCACAAAATATACTTCTGTACTTCAATTTTCATGACTTGCAAACCAATAAAGTATTTAAAAAAAAGAATTAAAATCTAGTCATTAACTTCACCCCTTAAAACAAACAAGAACTTAGCTAACACATCCCCAATGTACTAGAAGGTTGTACCAGATGCCTTCATTTTATATTCCAATGGCATTGTTCTGAAGCCATTGTGTTTCATTTTTTTAACCTGTTCTTACCCAGAGCACTAGAACTGCATGAATTACCTTCTCGCTAAGTGGCTGTCTGTTCAGAGGACTAATTCCTTTGTGTGAAACCACTGCTTTCTTGGCTGCCAAGCCAGTTATAACTCCGTAAGAACGCTTCTTGCCTGCTATCTTCTTTCTGCGTCCCAAACGATTTTTACCATAACCTGCAACAAGGATGAAGAGTTCAACAATTCTTACTGAAAGAAAAAGCTTATTGCTTTAAGATGCCATGCAGGCACCACAAGTTATTTGGCTGCACACTGCAAGCCTTAGAGGAGAAGCTATTGCTGCACTTGAAGACAATTTCATTCAATCATTTTAGCAGGTCTGGCCCAAACTCTAACAGAAGAACAATCAGCTTCTTGTATAGATCACAATTTTGCTCTTGTTGATTGCATTAATTTGAAATGTTTACAGAGACAACTTAAAGAACCATTTTGGCACAGAGAGTTACCATAATACTCTAAAACAGAGCTTCATAAAGTCCTGAATAATACAAAACCAAACAAAAACAAAACCCCAACTCCTTACTCATTCAGCAAACTTTAAATTACCAATTCGATTTAAAGAAAAGAAAAAAAAGGCAACTTCAAAGCTTATTTATTTAAATCAGTGGTTCCCAAGACATGACTTAGAGAAAAGAACATAGCAATTGGCCCACAAAACCATATTAAACAGGGTATGAATTACATCACATTTAAAGTGTTTTCAATTAGAAGTCTGCACAGCAGTCTGGACGAAAACTGAGAACTGAAAGCAGTCTTTGAATATAAAAGGCTTGTAAGTCTGAGGTCTGTAGTATAAACATCTCAAATCTTCAGTTACAAGGGATTGATTAACTCTGTCTGGAGCCATTTAGCTTCATGCAATGAATACAGACCATGCTTCAGTTTTATCCACAAGTATCAACCCCTCTAGAACCTCGGAATGCAAGATAAATTTAAGACTAAAGACTCAGCTCTACATCAACAGACACATCTAGTTTTGACATATATGACTTCATAGCATTGATAATAAATCTGTGCTTCTTCATGAGACAGAAGCCATCACACAAAGTCATTGATCAGAACCCATCTTAGAAATATTTGCCATGGAGAAACTGCTACATTCCCACATTTTGTGGATGGTTAGCAAATGCTCTCCTTTTCAAAGAGAAAAGCTGAGAAACAGGGTTACATAGGCTGAGAGAGACCTCACAAGCTCTCTGGACCAACCTCAAATAAATGACACCCTCAAAGTTAGCTCAGGCTGCACAGGATTTTGCACAGTCACATTCTGTGTATCACCAAGGACAACTTTTATTTAAATGAAGAATGTTCTTCTCTCTGTTTCTCCCCACAAAAGCTGAAAAGAGTCCTAGCTCAAGTTCCTTGCTTCTTTACAGAGTTTGGCAGCCACTGCTAAAACCACAAGGAATTCAATGCTGTTGATCATTTGTGGTTTCTGTAGCTGACCACAAACAGAGGATTTGCTACTTACCAGAATAATTTCAATAGCAACAGAGCAGCAATAAATCCATTGGTCATAAGCTACTACTAACTACAATGTTCATAAGAGCTATTTAATGATACCTTCTGCTCGAAAAACAATATAAAAGAGGTTTGCTTTCAATGGGAGAAAATGTGTGGAGCTGTTTAGGAGGGAGCAATTAAAGCTACTCACAATGTTTCAGTATGTCACGAAGCTGGCAATTTTGGGAAAAAAAATTAAAAATAATGTTTGTTTTGTCCTAGAACAAAGGCAGGCAAGGAGGGAAGGTTCTAAGAGAGAGAAGTAACTGTCAAGACAGTTGTATTTAGAGTTTTATCTTTGCAGTTCAAGTTTCTCCTAAAATTCTAAATTCTAATACTTGCTTCCTTTGAGCCCTTTTAGAACATAAACAGTTGCATTTGATGACTGTAGCCATAAACAGTAGCCTACATGTTTAATAATCTACAACTTTAAATGTACTTACTCTTCACCTACACAAATATTCTTACACTTGGGCTGATATTAAAATATCCTCCTGAACTGTCACCAATTTACTACAGATGCACCAGTAACACTGCCATGTTGGCCTCTATAAAAAGCAAAACTCTGAGCCCCAAGCAACATGACATTCCACCAAAGACATCTGTGCTACAAACGATGCTGTAACAAACACTAAGGAAGACAAGGATAAAATGGGGATCACTGAATACACCAGGCAGATGTATATTTGTTTTAAATGATGCCACTAAACAAGAAATTGCATGTATTAAAGACCTAACTAGCTTGTACTGAGATGTCAAGCTTTCTGATTAGACAGCATTTTTACTGATTTTGATCATCCAGCACTAAAAAGGTACTTTTCAAAGTGAAATGTAAGCAAATACAGTCTATACTCCAAGCAGGTGCTGGGCATGTACTGGACTAAAACCTGAGGATCATTTTAGAATATGACTCCCGTTTATCAAAACAAACCTGACAGTTACTCAGGGAACCTACAGTAAAGTACTTACTGTGCACTCTTCCTCTCTTCACACCCTGCCTGCATGATTTTTCCACCCCCTTTTGTATTCCACTGTAAAAACATTGTCTTAAGGAGGCTAACATGGTACTTCCTTTACATCCCAAGCTCTTAGTAAGAAAAGCCAACTCAGACATTCTGCCCTACCCATTCATATATCCCAGAGCCAGCATTCTGTCTGCAGTAACAGCTATTTTGAGTAGGCCTATGAGGAGAATTCTACCTAGCAAATATAAATATGTCAGCTTCTTTGCACAAAGCTCTGAGCTCTGGCAAGACCTCCACATTTCCTAACGTACAAGTTTTGGCATAGGCACACTATCCATGTCTGAGAAGGGACAAAGTTTCAACAAAATTTCCAAAATAAAAATAATAAATATGTATATATATAAAACACTAATCATAAAACCCACAAAAACAACACAGACACACAAATCCCCCCCCAAAACCCAACAAACAAACCAACAGAAAAAAAAACAAACCCACAATCCCCCCAAAAACCCCAAACACCTAATCAGAAAGAAAGTTAATCCTTTCTTGAGTCAAATAGAGTCCTAAAGCACTTAAGTTCCGGGCTGGCCAAGCATGTCAATGACTTTCTCACACTGAACCAGAAACAAAGCCAAATATAAATGGACCAGGAAGAAACTGAATTATAACCAGAAGTGCACATGACATTATTTGAAAGACACATGAATTGACCATGTCAATTCACACATTTCATCAGGTTACATTTCAGCTAAAAAAAAAACCTAAAAATACTGCACAATCCACATTATGTTTGGCATTCACACCTTTCTGCTGTTGGATTCCCCACTTGGAGCCTGGTGTTCTAAACTGTCGGGTTCGATTCTGCTGAAGACCTCTTTTCATTTTAGGGGAATATTGCTTTCTCTCTTCTTTCTTGTTCAGTTTGATTATATCATCTATAAGAAGAAAACACAAATTTGACATACTGCAGACATATTCTAGTTCTGAAGACAAAAATCACAGTAGCTTGCAGTCATGGGAGACAGACTAGCTCATCTTGCAAAGCACCGAAAAGCTGAGGTTCCAGAAATATTATCACTATAAAACATCCAGTCCCCGTTAGTCTTATGGTATGTACTTTGTAATATAACGCCCTAGCAAAAGGGAAGCAGTTGCATACATCCAGAAAAATCAAAAAGGCCTTAAAGACCATGGCATTCAGCCCAGCATTAAATTTTATATTTATCAATTTCACTGTATACCATTAAAGAAAAGGTAATCTCATCTCACTCACAGACTTTGCAGATTTTAGACAAAATAACAATTACTTAGGAAAAATCATACAGACAGGACTCATCCCGTCAGTTATGTTCATATGTTCACTGAGGTTGAGAAAAAAAACCAGCAACAATGGAAGGGTGTTTTAAGAAGAGTGTGGCCAGCAGGTTGAGGGAGATTCTCCTCCCCCTCTACTCTGCACTAGTGAGGCCACACCTGGAGTACTGTGCCCAGTTCTGAGCTCCCCAGTTCAAGAGAGACAGAAAACTACTGGGGAGAGTCCAGTGGAGAGCTACAGAGATAATGAGGAGATTGCAACATCTCTCTTACAAGGAAAGGCTGAGAGACTGTTTAGCCTGGAGAAGACTGAGAGGAGATCTCACTGATTTTCATAAGTATCTAAAGGGTGGGAGTCAAGTGAATGGGGCCAGACTCGTTTCAGTGGTGCCCGGTGACAGTAGAAAGGGCGACAGACACAAACTGGAAGGCACGAGATTCCATTTAAATAAGGAGAAATTTCTTTACTGTGAGGGTGATGAAGCCATGGAACAGGCTGCCCGGAGAGGCTGTGGAGCCTGGAAACTTTCAAGACCCACCTGGCTGTGATCCTGGGCAACCTACCCTAGATGATCCTGCTTAAGTGGGGTGTTGGACTTTATGATCTTCAGAGGTCCCTTCCAACCCCTACTGTTCTGTGAGATGATGGGAAAAATGCAAGCAAGACTTTCCTCCCCAGGTTAACAGCAACCCAAAGCAATAATCTTAATTATCATCCAGTTAAAAATATTAGTTGGTTTAAGAACATGGGTAAGATAATAAACTAACAAAAAGAGAACAGCATGTCTGTCAAGTGCAAATCATGCCACACCAGTTTGATCTCCTTCACTGACATGGTGGTAGCTGGCTCAGGAAGAGGTAAAGGTAGAGCGTCAGATGGGCATGCTCTTATTTGAGTGTTAGTTTGTTTACAAATACACTATAAAGGAAAATGTCAAATTATTTTTATTGCATCTAGGTCACAACAGCACAACTGAAAAAATGTTCTGTTTCAACAGGGAGCTACCACAAACATGTGGATATCCTTTTTTGAGTCAGGGAAAGATGGGAATGTGGTTATTGTATTTAATGAGTTCAAATGGACTTGGACTGGGCAGAACAAACAAAATAGCATAAAACCCACAACACTGTTATCCAGTGTTTTCTATCCTGCTGAAGTAAAGCTAAGAGAAAATCAGCTTACTTCACTAGAAATTTATTGAATATTCAGAAAAAATAATTCTATTAGGGCAAGGAATACATGCAGGTCACTCAAGAGTTTGATTTCTATAGAATCTTCTTTATAAAGAGATCATCCCTGGAGCAAGAATTCCCAAACTATCCTCTTTGTAACACAAAGGAAACCAAAGACCCTGCAAAACAGTATACATCTCCAAAACAGCAGAAACAATCGCTGCCAACAGCAGTACTCAACCAGCAGACTTATTTGAAGATAGCACTGCTAACAAAGTAATGTTCAACAAAAATGAGTTTCAAAACTGCTAGAGCAGAATATGCAATTCTGTGTAATGGCTGCTCCATTCCTACAGACCTGCAATTAAACCACACCACGTTCAGAGAACACAGATCCCCGCTTCACAGCTCACCTGCTCCATCTTAAATCCCATTTTTGCAAGTTAACTCTTGCTGCACACAAGGTTACAGTTTTTAAGTAAAGGAATTTAAAAGTTTCAGCTATTCTCTTATTTGGGGAAGTGAAAGATATCTGGGACATTATGCTTTTGTTAGCTGAGACACAGTGAAGCATTCTCCTATCTTGCCTGAGAGCAGAGATCAAATCCACAGCTAGAACAGCAGAATAACCTGGGAACATTATCAAACTGGAAGCCAAGCTTCAGCTTAGCCCATAACTCACTAGCAACAAAAATGGATTTATTCTTTATCACTACATAAGAAAATTAATATTAAGATCTAGACCTTAAAATTTCCAAGAATTACATTGTGTCAATTCTTCTGAAATCACAGGACTGCATCTTTTATCTTTGTTTACACCAGAGCATACAGCTTTGACTTGGTGGCAGCAGCAATTGTTGACACTGTTCTCAAGTAAGTTACCCTTGCACCTAAACAAGCTAAGGGACACACCCACTCACAGCAGCTTCTTAAACAAAGTGTCACCATGACAGCATAATAGTCCTTTGCAACTTGCTGTTAGTCAATGTCCAGGACATGTAGTAGTGGCTAACTGAAAGATTAATTTGGCCAACATTAGAGTATAAGAAAATACAACTAGCCACTCAGAATCAATAACTCTATTAATCTTGGTAAGCTTGGGAACAAAGACTCCGTGTGCTATATAACAACTAAAATAGATTTATAGATTTATACGTATGCTGTAATGCTACTCCACGTTCAGACAAGTTCTAAGTGTCATTTCACAAGTTATCTCCATTGCCAAAACAAAGAACTCTGCTGAATTATTTATAGAAGAAAAAACTGTACAAATGCTCCTATTTTAAGGTGGTCCACAAAGGCCAAGGGTACCTGTAACACTGTAGTTCACATGCAGATTTCACTTTTTGAAAGAAGTCTCCTGATAGCACCTACCTACCACGCTCTGCTAGTGTCACGGAACAGTCTTGAAGTGTACAAAACTAATGAGTTTTTTCTGATGAAACCGAACTGGAAGATGCACTCCAGGAACACACCAAATGTGTCCCCGGCTGTTAATGGGACTTGACACACAGGACCAGAACAGAACTACTCTGTGCTAACTCTCTGAAACATATATAGCATGGATGTGAGATTCTGGGACACACTGAGAGATGCAGCTCTGCGGATCTGTAACAAGGCCGTGCAACTTCCTAACACGCACATAACCAATGGGAGGACAGGGAAGAAAGGGGCAGATTGTCACAGGAAGCTACATGGTAGAGATGACGTCAGGCTTGATCTGACTGATAAAGTACTGCAGAGGAGTTACAAAGGAGACTTGCCACTACCAAATTCCAAACCTGGGAAAAAAAAAAAAGGCAAGGCCAGATGAGCAGCAACCCAACCACCCCCACTTCTGCAATTACAAGCCCTGGGATGCTCCCCGAGGGCCACCCAACAAAGGGCCCAGGCAGCACTGGTCTGACTGGTGCCAAACGTACGCAGCGCCCCGGACATCGGCCTGCTCGGGACACCCAGACAGAACAAAGGGGACCCACTCCGCTGAAGGCAGCTCCCCACGAGACAGGGACAGCACCGCCTCGGCCCAGGCCCCAGGGAGCCCCGCTGCTCCTGGGGATACGGCCGGGCCTGGCCTCCCGTCCCCTCCACGGCGGGCTCCGAGGCCCCCAAAGCCAGCCTCGCGCTCCGGCCCCCGCCACGCTCTGCCTGTGGTAGGGTCCTGCCCCCGCCCCCCCCCCCCCCCCCACCCCCAAACCCCCCCCCCCCCCCCCCCCCCCCGTGTCCGCCCCCCCGGGGCCCGCGCCCGGCCCCCCGGCTGGTCCCGCCCCAC